>CM033470.1:348552713-348571976 GCA_019447015.1 Hymenochirus boettgeri
TGGAGATGGTTAATAACCATGTGGGGGGGGGGAGATGGTTAATAACCATGTGGGGGGGGAGGATGGTTAATAACCATGGGGGGGGGAGATGGTTAATAACCATGTAGGTGGGTGGGGGGTGGTAATAACCATGTGGGGGGGGAGAAGATGGTTAATAACCATGTAGGTGGGAAGTTGGTTAATAACCATGGGGGGGGGGGGGAGATGGTTAATAACCATGTGGGGGGGGGGGGTTGGTTAATAACCATGTGGGGGGGGAGATGGTTAATAACCATGTAGGGGGGGGAGGTGGGTAATAACCATGTGGGGGGGGGAGTGGAGATGGTTAATACCAAGTGGGGGGGGGGGGATGGTTAATAACCATGTAGGGGGGGAAGTTGGTTAATAACCAAGTGGGGGGGGGGGAGAGGGTTAATAACCATGTAGGGGGGGAAGTGGTTAATAACCATGTGGGGGGGAGATGGTTAATAACCATGTGGGGGGATGTGGTCCTAACTGTGTGGTTGTTAGTTGGGGCCCTGGTCCCCATGGTAGCTAGTCGCAGCCCCGTGGTTGTTAGTTATGGTCCCCATGGAGGTTAGTTGGGGCCCTGGTCCCCATTGTAGCTAGTCGCAGCCCCGTGGTTGTTAGTTATGGTCCCCATGGTGGTTAGTTGGGGCCCTGGTCCCCATGGTAGCTAGTCGCAGCCCTGTGGTTGTTAGTTATGGTCCCCATGGAGGTTAGTTGGCACCCCCCGTTCCCCATGGGGGTTAGTTGGGGCCCTGGTCCCCATGGTAGCTAGTCGCAGCCCCGTGGTTGTTAGTTGATGGTTCCACCCACCATGGTGGAGTAGGATGTGGAGAGCCTCCTGGTCCCAATGGGTTAGCTATGTCGCAGCCCGGTGGTTGTTAGTTGTCTTATGGTCCCAAGGAGGTTATAGGGAGCACCCTAACTCGGGTTACACCCATGGTAGCTCAAGGTCGCACAGCGCCTGTGGTTGTTATTATGGTCCCCATGGGGTTCGTGGGGCAAACCCTGGTTCCACCTCATTGTAGCTTAGTCGCAGCCCAGTGGGTGTTAGAGTATGGTGGTTTGCGAGGTTCCCCAGATATGGAGTGTTAGTTGGGGTGACCCTTGGATCCCAACATCGAGTAATCTAGTAGCCAAGCACCGAGGGTGATCGTAGATGGTCACCCATGGAGGTTAGTTGGTCACCCCCAGTTGCCCCATGGTGGGTAAGTTGGGGACCCTGGTCCCCATTATGGTAGCTAGTTTGCAGCGCCGTGGTGGTTAGTTAGTGGTCCCCATGTGGAGTGTTAGTTTGACCCCCCCGTTTCCGTACATTGGGGCTAGTTTATGGACACCGCCCACAATTCCCACCAATTGAGGTGGGTAGTTGGGGCCCCTGGTCCCCATGGTGCTATAAGATGTCGCAGCCCTTTTGTGGTTGTCGCACGTTATTGTCCCCGATGGAGGTAGTTGGCACACCCCCCTCTAGAATTCTTCCCTGACATGCTGGGAGTTGTGGGTTTAGTTGGCCCCCTGGTCCCATGTAGCTATCGCAGCCACCCGTGGTTTGTTAGTTTATTGGTCCACATGGCACGCTGTTTTATTGATTGGCTACAACCCCAACCGTCTCCCCATGCGGGGAGTTTTAAGGTGTGGGGCATTGGTCCATCCATCGGGTAGTTCGATTGGGGTCCCCCTATTGGTTTGGTTGGTAGGTTAGTATATGCGCGCGCTCACCGGTCCCCCATTGTGTGTAGATATTGGCTGGCGCCCTTTGGTCGTATGGCCCTTTGTCAAATTATTAAATTTGTCCCAATCTGTTTTCGTCTGCAGGTACCACACACTAGTAATCACAATGATGCCCTCTATTGACTCCCTCTAAGTGGGAACTGAGTACCAGTACAGGTCATTATGTCAGGACAGGTAGTGATAGGGGTAAGGTCCTCCCATCGATCCCTAATCCCCATATTATTTCCATTCCCAGACTTTCCCTCAATTTTTAGATTTTTTTTTTTTTTTAAAGTGCATAAATATTTTACAGTGTGAAATTCCAGACGCTTGTTAAATCTGGAAGATTTTTGTATTTTTCCCCTGTGTTTGATTTATGTCTTACGACCCTGAACCATCGGCCCCGAAACTGCACTCAGACGGCCCCTCTGTAGAGGACGGAACTCTTGGGGTTGTGTGTTGGACTCTCCTAGCAGATCTCTGGGGATTATGGGGAGTGTTTTTTTTATCATGACCATATGTTGTTTCATATAACAGCCATGTTTACACAGCAAAACATTTGGTATTGTGATAGGTGGACGAGAGAAAGCCCTGGAGAGGTGATTAACTGGTTGAGTTTTTTTTGTAGAGATCAGTTACCCCCCCTCTGCTGGTACATTCATAATGAACAAACCTCATACTAACAGGGCATAGTCATTTTCATAGATTTAGAACAATTTTTTCAGTTTATTTGAAGCACACAATAGCTGGGGTACACACATTACATTTTCGACTCAATGACTGTTCGATTCATTCCGACTGGTCGGCAGAAGGAAGGACTGATGGTTTGCGGCAGCAGAAGAAGTTTAAAGGACATACTTGGAAAATTCAGTTCAGGGAGAAGGGCCAACTAAATTAATACGGGGAATGGAGGGGCTTGACTATGACCCTCTCTTAATTTAGGAGGGCCTATCCATCAGCCCACACATCTGTCGGAATAGTTAACACATAAGCCCACACCGCCATTGCGAGACGTCTCCCGACATCGGAGTGCCTCTACTTGGCCAGAACATGACGATAGCCTGATGTTCACGTGGGGTGGGACCAGCCCCGCCCCGATCACAGCCCCCTTACCTTTGACAGGACCCCCCGCCTCGGCGTATGTGTTGGTACCAGCCTTCCCGGCTAGCTATCACCAGTTAGCAACTCAGATGCAGTTAAATAACGATAGATGCCACAGTGTGCATGTAAGTATAGGAGGCGGCACGAACCATGCACTGTGTGTCATATGCTGGTCACACAAAAAGTTGAGGTTGCTCTAAGACATGGTACGATTGAGCACTTCATAAGAGTCACGGTCTTAGACGTAGGAACACAGGCACCTGTGGAAATTTTGTCCCCTCAAGCCAATGAAACATAGTAATTGGTCACTCACAATCAATTGGGTATAAAATGCCCCCCTATATATAATCTCGCTATTGTTATTATCACAATAGAGGTACCTTTGTTGCCCAAAATCCAAGTTACTCACTGGAGAGTAAGGACAGTCCATGTCTTTGTACACAGCTCAGTATAGTGTCTACAGAGGATCACACCTAGTCCGTCCATCAGGCGGTCAGCCCTTTTCTACCCTACCACAACCTATAATAGAATCGTACATGACTGGACGTTAATTTGGGCAAGCTGTGAACGACAATGTGCTGGAACACACCAGGGATACCTGATGGCTATTGCGGATATCACAACCGAATGTCTGTCCACCTTCAACTGTCAGGCTCAACATAAAGCTGGGTACACCATAAGTCGTATTTGACGACGAAGAGAAAGGAGCGAATCAGTCATGGATCAATGGGAATCGGCAGTTTCTGCGGCCAAAGGGTGGTAATCCTTGCGAACAAGCATTCGTGGCATAGCGCATACATAATATAGGAGGAGATTGAGCGTAGGACGGATGGTGCAGTAAAGACCCTATATAATCACGTTTGCCATACTAGGTAGAATGACACACACATTACAGATTCCTGTCATTTTTTTTTTTAAAAATTGGCTGTGTTGCCCAGCTTAACACACTGACAAATAGCTGAGAGTGAGAACAGGGAAGTAAAGGTGAGTACACACAGTAAAGGTGGGTACACATACAGTAAAAGCGCCTTTGGTACCCTGTTACTTGACAACACATCATAACAGGTTGCAGTGTAACACGATGAGTAAAGGTGGCGTGACACAGACAGTATAAGGTGGGTATCATACATGTAGTGTGATAATAGGTAAACAGAAGTTCCATACGGTTGGGTACACAGTAGTCAATGTGGGTACACAAAGGTAGAAAAGGTGGAGTGTAGACATTTAAAAGTGGTGGGAGGACACACATGCAAAAGTAACAGTGGTGAGGTAAATCAATCAGCAAGGTAGGTGGTACCACGCGACATGTAAATGGTGGGTATTGGTGTGTGTTTAATATAGAACACAGTAATAAGGGGATACACACAGTAAAGGGTTGTGTGATATAAACTCAGTGGAAAGGTTGGCGTTAATCACAGTAAAAGGTGGGTACACACAGTACGAAGGGTGAGAGTTGGGGTAACACACATGTAAAAGGTGGGTGTTGGGTACACATCAGTGAAATGAGTGGTGGGTTATCACTAGTACAAAGTAAATGGTATGGGTACCCACACAGTGAAAAGGTACCTTACACACACAATAAAGGTGGGTACAACAGTAAAGGTTGGGTTAAGTATTACACGTAAAGGTGTGGTACATCCCCAGTAAAGTGACTGAGGGTACCACCAACAGTAAAGGTGAGTAGACACCACAGTAAGAGGTGGGATCCGGGACTGAACACAGTTCGTAAAGGTGGGTACACGCAGTGTAAAGGTGGGAACCATCGCAGGGTAAAGGCGCTTGGTACACGCTTAGCAGGTAAACGCGTCGACGGCAGCATGTTAAAAACGCGTGTCCAAGTTTAAAATTGAGAGGTGCTGATAGACACATCAGGTGTCAGTAAGGTACGAGTACACTCAGAAAAGGTGGGAGTAGAGCATTTGCGAAGGTAAAGGTGGGTAGCCAGAACCACTCGGATGTAAAAGAGAGATATGGGGAGTACAAACACGGATAAGGTCCGTGAGGTGTGAGATGTAAACGTAGATGCGCAAGGGTACACTATCTAACGCAATTAAACGGTCGGGTAACCCCAGTACAAGGCTAGCCCGCATACGTCTGGTTAGAAAACATCCTAAACAGGGTATAGCGGGGTGCGGTGAGCATAATGATACCACAGTAAAAGGGTGGTACACACAGTAAAGGGTGGGTTACACAGTAGTCAAGGGTGGGTACACACAGTAAAGGTGGGTACACACAGTAAAGGTGTGGGTTAACCAGTAAAGGTGGGGTGTACAACGAGTAAAGGTGGGTACACGCGTGTAAAGTGGGGGTAACACGCAGTAAAGGTGGGTGCACGCGTAAGGTGGGTACACGCAAGTAAAGGTGGGTTACCGCAGTTAAAGGTGGGACACCAAGAAAGGTGGGTAACACACAGTAAAGGTGGGTACACACAGTAAAAGGTGGGTGCAACACGAAAGGTTGGGTACACACAGTAAAGGTGGGTAAACACACAGTAAAGGTGGGTTAACACACGTAGTTAAAGGTGGGTACCACACAGTAAGTGGGTACACACAGTAAAGGTGGGTACACACAGTAAAGGTGGGTACACACAGTAGTAAAGGTGGGTACACACAGTTAAATGGGGTTTAATCACAGTAAGGTGGGTACACACAGTAAAGGTGGGTAACACACAAAAAGTTGGGTAACAAAGTAAAGGTGGGTACACACAGAAAAGGTGGGTACACACGTAAAGGTGGGTACACGCAGTAAAGGGGTACACGCAGTAAATGGGGTTAACATAAGTAAAGGGTGGGTACATGCAGTAAAGGTGGGTACACCGATAAGGTGGGTTCAAGCAGTAAAGTGGGTAACACGCAGTAAAGGTGGGTACACGGTAAAGGTGGGTACCACAGTAAAGGTGGGTTAACGCAGGTAGGTTAGTAAGGTGGGTTAACGCTTAGTAAATGGTGGGTCACGCAAATGGTAACGCAGTAGTAAAGGGGGGTACACGCATTAAGTGGGGTAACGCGTAAAGGTGGGTAATTACACAGTAAAGGTGGGTACACACAGTAAAGGTGGTACACACAGTAAAGGTGGGTACAACACGTAAAGGTGGGTTACACAGTAGTCGGTAAAGGTGGGTACCACAGTAAGGTGGGTACACCCTAGTAAAGGTGGGTACACACAGTAAGGGGGTTATCACAGTTGGTGGGTACACACAGTAAAGGTGGTGTACCACAATAGAGTGGGTACACAACAGTAAAGGTGGGTTAACACAGTAAGGTGGGTTACCACACAGTAAAGGTGGGGTACACACCAGTAAAGGTGGGTTAACACAGTAAAGGTGGGACACAGTAAAGGTGGGTACACCAGTAAAGGTGGGTTAACACAGTAAAGGTGGGTACACACAGTAAAGGTGGGTTAACACACGTAAAGGTGGGTAACCACAGTAAAGGTGGGTTAACGCAGTAAAGGTGGGTGACACGCGTGTAAAGGTGGGTACACCAGTAAAGTGGGTTAACCACAGTAAAGGTGGGTACACACAGAAAGGGGGTACAACGTAAAGGGGGTTAACTAACACAGTAAAGGGGGGTAAGTACACAGGTTGTAAGGTGGTACACACAGCTAAAGGGGGTTAACAGTAAAGGTGGGTACACACAGTAAAAGGTGGGTACACACCAGTAAAGGTGGGTACACACGTAAAAGGTGGGTAACGAGTAAAGGTGGGTACACACAGTAAGACAGAGTGGGGTAACGCAGTAAAGGTGGGTACACGCAGTGTAACGGTGGGTACACCGCAGTAAAGTGGGTTAAGCGTAAAGAGTAAAGGTGGGGTACAGCAGTAAGGTGTAACCGAAAGGTGGGTTACACAGTAAAGGTGGGTACACAAATAAAGGTGGGTACACACTGTAAAGGTGGGTACACACAGTTAAGGTTGGGTTAACACAGTAAAGGGGGTAACACAGTAAAGGTGGTACACACAGTAAAAGGTGGGTTAACACAGTAAAGGTGGGTACACACAGTAAAGGTGGGGTACACACAGACAAGGTGGGTACACACAGTAAAGGTGGGTTACAAGCAGTAAAGGTGGGTACACACAGTAAAGGTGGGACACGCAGTAAGGTGGTTACAGCAGTAAAGTGGGTTACACGCAGTAGTAAAGGTGGTGACACGCAGTAACAGTGGGGGTACAAGAGAAGGGGGTTCACGCAGTAAAGGTGGGTACAACGCCAGTAAAGGTGGGTACACGCAGAGTAAAGGTGGGTCACGCAGTAAGGTGGGTACACGCAGTAAAGGGGGGTACACGCAGTAAAGGTGGGACACGCAGTTTAACGGGCGGTACCCCAGAACAGGCGGATGTGGACTGCATTTTCGTGATTATGAGTGTACGAGATTATTTTCGTGGTAATACCTTTTCGTGATTCCGATCAAATTTTCGATAGTCATAAAAAAAAAGCCCCGAAATGAAATTCCGTTTTTGGATTTTCGGAACCTTCGGGTTCTTTCCGAGTACCATAAAACGAAAACATAAGAAAACTGCCAGTCTTGTCCATCTCTATAATAGTTCTATTTATACCCATCTGGGATCGTACAATGGATGTCAGCATCATTCATTGTGGACTGCCATTGGTCCTTGGGTTGGGGCCATTCTCCCTGTAGGAACTGTCACAGGAGGAACAAACAGCCACAACACGTTCTAAACAAGCCAACTCCTGTGTGATGCTTGTTTAGTTACATAGGAAAGTAGTTTTGATTCTCTATTGTCTATTGCAACGTGACCTGTTAAAATGTTTATGGTGTCACCTTTTACTTCTGCTTTTCAAGGGTTTATTGACATAAACAGTCACCAGAAGTTTGTAACTTGGCAATAAATGGGGTTTTATTCTCTTTCATTCCACTCGTGTACACATCTCTCCGATTTCCCTATGAGTAAAATATCTGTGTACTTTGTAACACGGTCAGTGGTTTATATCCACCAGATCATCCGTTACAGTGGTGATCTCGCATGTGTTCTCTACCGGCCAATACTGTCCATTTGTTCTAAAAACCTCCTGGAACCTTGGAGATCAGGTCTTGCTGGAATCAGAATTATCACCAGAAACGTGTCCAAATCTGCCATGACATACCTGCAGGTAACTCAACTGTTTTTATTAAAGTCTCCATTGAATGGATACGAATGGTACAGCATTATATGTAGGCAACTGAGCCACAGACAATATATGCGTGCACCCTGGCTGAGGTGCATACGATATGTAATAGGGGTAACTGTAGGGGCGGATCGCGAACCTTATGTACGAACCCTAATTTATAAAATAATGATACCGATTATCATAACAAGCATTGGCGCTTATTTTCTTGATGCAGATGTACGACAATAAATACAATGATATTATTTTCCGACGTAAGATAGAAAATGATGATGCAGTCCTACATGTGTTTGTCTATAACTGCGTGCTGTATTTTACTACATGATGATGCCCGATACTATATACCGGTCCTTCATCATGGTACACAGGAACTCCTCTGTGACTATGTAATATCTTTATAATTTACAATAGGGGATACATTATCCATAAATACATGAGTGGTACCCAGAGTTCCCTGTATAACTCAGTCTGTGTCCCGTACCTTTATGAGACACAGAACTCCTCAGTGACTTCTAATATCCTTATAATTACAGTAGGGGATACATATCCCTTAAATAATGAGTGGTACCCAGAGTCCCTGTATAACTCAGTCTGTGTCCTTGTACCTTTATATGGACACAGAACTCCTCAGTGACTTTAATATCCTTATAATTTACAGTAGGGGATACATTATCCTTATAATACATGATGTGGTACCCAGAGTTCCTGGATAAATCAGTCTGTGTCCTGTACTTTATATGAGACACAGAACTCCTCAGTGACTTCTAAATCTTATAATTTACAGTAGGGGATACATTACCTTAAATACATGTGTGGTACCCAGAGTTCCCTGTATAACTCAGTCTGTGTCCTTGTACCTTATATGGAACAGAAATCCTCAGTGACTTAATACCTTATAATACAGTAGGGGATACATTATCCCTTATAATACATGAGTGGTACCCAGAGTTCCCTGTATAACTCAGTCTGTGTCCTTGTACCTTTATATGGACACAGAACTCCTCAGTGACTTTTAATATCCTTATAATTTACAGTAGGGGATACATTATCCCTTATAATATATGAGTGGTACCCAGAGTTCCCTGACCTGTAAAAAGCAGTCTGTGTCCTGTGTTGGCAACATTTCGATCCTTTCCTAAGTACACGTATCAAGCAAAATAGGTTCTTTGGCTTCATAAGGGTGCCTAGAATAGCACCAAAAAGTGGCCTGCACAATATGTAAAACCCATGAGTGCATGAAGGTTTTTTGCAATGTTTGATATATATCAGTTTTAACTATGATCTATTGTTTATTTCAGACTATGTGAAGTCCCTGATAGACTTATTCCTGGACACAGATCATGTGCATATTAAACACTTCCAATGACACCTCTGGTTTCATCCTCAGTGGGATTTCTGGGCTGGAAGACATTCATTTCTGGATCGGATTCCCCCTTCTCTTTATGTATCTTCTCGCTGTGTTTGGAAACGTCATCATTCTCTACATCATCAGAATAGAAAAGGATCTCCATGAGCCCATGTACATATTTCTATCCATGCTCTCCGCTATTGATCTTCTCTTAGCCAACACCACCATGCCAAGGATGCTGGGGATCTTCTGGTTTGGGTCCACAGAGATTTGGTTTGACTCTTGTCTAGTACAAATGTTCTTTATCCATTTCCTATCAGCCCTGGAGTCTGGGATACTATTTGCCATGGCTGTGGACAGATACGTAGCCATCTGTCACCCTCTTAGATACTCTTCCTTTTTCACAAGTAGAACAATCATCAGGTCCAGCCTGATTATTCTACTTAGGGCATCTGCTGTAATGATCCCTATTCCTCTGCTCATCAAGAGACTTCCTTACAACAAGACAAATGTTCTAACCCATTCATTCTGCTTGCACCAGGAGATCATGAAGCTTTCCTATGGAGACAATAAGGTGAACATTGTCTATGGACTTTTTGTCATCCTGTCCGTCATGGGGATAGATTCACTTTTCATCGCCTTGTCTTACATTCTAATCATCAGGGCCGTAGTTGACCATGTGGAAGAGGCCAGTTTGAAGGCTTTCAGTACCTGTGCTGCCCACATATGCGCCGTCCTGGTCTATTACGTTCCTCTCATTGGTCTGTCTGTGGTGCACAGATTTGGAATTAGTGAGGTCGCCCCGAACCTTCACATTCATTTCGGTAATATTTACCTGCTGGTCCCCCCTGTGATAAACCCCATTGTTTATGGAATTAAAACCAAGGAGATTCGCATTGGATTGAGAAAAATGTTCTGTAGGAAGAGACATTGGGTTAAAGCCTCCAATAACTATTGATAGACCAGGAAATGTTAAATTGTTTTGTTCCTTTTACTGATAAGATCCATTTTCTATTGAACTAGTGAGGATACTGGAGAGTTGAAAATCTGAAGTTAGGAATAAATTATTATTGGTTTAATAAAGAAGAGATTTTCCACCATAGAACTTCATTGTCCAAGGAAACAATATGGCTGCCTCTCTCTGAGGACATTGGATGTAGATAGAACAAACAAGCCACTATGGTGCATATGAGGATAAATGTCACCTTATCCTGTAGATAAGAAAAGAAGAATTTACCCTTATAAACAAAGCTGCCATCTGATAACAATTTTATGAGTTGCCTAGCACAATGGATAACGGACTTTGTATTCAATAAAAACGTCCCGTTCTCTCTTTTGAGAAACTGACTTTAGAAAATCTTCAGCCTTGAACAATTTCAATTCTCTGGTCTAATGATTTGGGGAGTTAGATGGGATTTACATAGAGACTTGTAGCAAAGAGTCAGTAGACGTTATATTGAGTTTTATACCAAATGAAGGAATAAATGTGGATTAAAACAAGAGCTGAAGTTTCTGCGGCAAAACAAAGATCTACAGTAATTTGAGAATCGTAATATCTGAATATTTTTGTTAAACAAATGTGTCAGCTCTTTCGGACTTTTAAAGTGGCACTAACCGATTTACGATCAGTAAGCACGACTTAATGTATGTATGTATATGTTTATTTATAAAGCGCCATTGGGTACACAGCGCTGTACATTATAAAATACAGATTATACAAACAAGGGGATAAGTGCAATTATACAGATAAATAAAAATTAAATACAATTTCATACATCGGTTAAGAATACATATATATAAATTATGTATAAATTGATATAAGTGCAACAAGCTTTGACACATTAGGAATGAGATCCCTGACCTGAAGAGCTTACAATCTAAGTGGGAGGGACAGCATACAGATACAAGTGGGGGTTGGCTACAAAGTGCTTGAGGTGGCTAACAATAATTTGTTGTGTTGGTTTTCAAAAATGTAGGATAACAGTCTAGATTGGAAAGTATTAATGGATGTCACCAGGCGAAGCGAGAAAGGGAGAGAGTCCCAAAGTTAGGGAGCAGCAAGAGAGTTTAATGCGGGAGGCAGCAGTGTTAGTTGGGGTCTGTGGAGAAGATTTCCTTGAGAGGAGCGGAGGGCACGGCTTGGGACATAAGGGACCAAGAGAGAAGATAAGTAGGGAGGTGCAGTAGAGTGAAGGGATTTAAAGGTTAATAGCAGGGTATTGAATATGATTCTTTGTTTGATGGGAAGCCACCCTATGGACTGAAGTATCGGGGTTGAGGGTTCTCTATTGGAGAAGAGCGAGATGATCCAAGCTGGTGAGTTTAAGATAGACTGGAGATAAGAGAGATGAGAAGCTGGGAGTCCAAGTAGTAGAATGTTACAGTAGTCAAGACGGGAGATTATAAGGGCATGGATGAGCATTTTAGTAGTGGAGAGAGAGAGAAAAGGGCGGATCTTGGCAATATAGCGAAGGAGAAAACAACACGTCTTATTGACATTGTTAATGTGATGATGGAAGGAGAGAGAGGAGTCAAAGATCACTCCAAGTCAGTGTGCAGATTCAACTGGGTTGATGACCATATTGTGAATAGAGATGGAGATGGGAGGACTAGGTCCTAGTTTAAGGGGGAAATTATTAATTCCATTTTGGATAGATTGAGTTTAAGGCGGTGGTGCACCATCCAGGAAGAGATAGAGAGCAGACATTTAGAGATTTGGGATTGAACTTTAGGGGTTAGCTTGGGGGTGGACAAGTAAAGTTGGGTATCATCAACATATAAGTGATACTTAAAGCCCAAGGAACTGTGTAGATAGTGTAGAGGAAGAACAGCAAGTGTCCCAAAACCGAGCCCTGGGGAACCCCCACAGGAGAGGAAGTCTTATTAGCAAAAGAGACAGATAAGGATCTGTTAGAGAGATAAGAAGACAACCACGCCGCAGCTTGATTTCGGATGCCCAGAGAATATAGAATCTGCATAGGAAGAGAGTGGTCCACAGTATCAAAGGCAGCCGATAGGTCAAGGAGAATGAGGACTGAGAACCGTCCTTTGGCTTTGGCATCTTGTAGGTCATTTGAGACTTTGCAGAGGGCCATTTCAGTTGAATGACCCGGTCATAATCCTGATTGTAACGGGTCCAATAAGTTATTAGCATGGAGGTATTTAGTAATACGTGTAGAGACAAGACATTCAAGGAGTATTGATGCAAATGGTAAAAGGGAGACAGGGCGGTAGTTTGAGAGACAGTTATGGTCCAGAGAGGGTTTTTTAAGAAGAGGTTTGACACACGCATGTTTAAAGGCAGCAGGAAAAATCCCAGAGGTCAGGGAGGAATTAAAAATGTGAGAAAGAGCGGGGGAAAGGAGTCTGAGTAGGAAGGAGGCCATGGGATCAGTGGTTCACATTGTAAGCGGCGAGGACAATAGGAGGTTGAAGACTTCAGAATGGATGACGGGTGAAAGATTCCAGAACTGCAGGTGGTGGGGCAGGCAGAAGAAAGTGAGAGTTACCCTGGGGTGAGGGGATTAGAGTGCGGATATAATCTATTTTAATTCTAATGTAGTCTGCAAAATCCTGAGGAGCATTAATGGAATGAAGAGTGTCAGTAGAGGAGGGCTGCGATAACGACGTGGGTTATTTTTATTGTTTATAAGTGTGCTAAAGTAGGAGTGTAAGGACACGATAACGTGAGCTTGTACTGGTTAAAGCCGTTGGAAGTCTATTTACCAGAGGCTACACACATGTAAGTATTTAACGTCAGCTAATAGCTGGTGAGGGTCACCCAGAGCCGTGCGGTACGTGAGGCTCTGGGTGGATCTCCCTGAAAGTATCTAACTGAAATAACAAACCGTTTGGTTTTTTAAACCAGGAGAATTATTATTAGAATATCTGGCATCAGGGATTTGGCTTCATAAGCCATTGACTTAACCATGGGAGAATTGTTTAAAAATGTGTAATAAAGCAAGGGGGCGCTAGACCAGAGTAAAGCTGGGTACACATATCCCCGATAAAGGGCGAATCCTGTCGGTATTACCGGGATTCATCCTTTGTCTCTAAAGGGTGTACGGCCGAAATATCTATAAACTCACGGGGTATTGAATAACTCCTCCAAATTGGTTCCTCTGCCACCTGGGCTGCTCCCCAGTCAATAATCACGAATAAACAAATTGCAGTAAGATACACCAAAGTCTATTGCAAAAATTGTTCTTATTTATTCACCCAGTATGTGAGATACAGGCAACGTTTCAGGTGGACCTCCACAAGGGATTTTTTTTTCCCCAAAGGTGAGATACAGGCAACGTTTCAGGTGGACCTCCACCCGGGATCAAGGTGAGATACAGGCAGCGTTTCAGGTGGACCTCCACAAGGGATCAAGGTGAGATACAGGCAACATTTCAGGTGGACCTCCACCCGGGATCAAGGTGAGATACAGGCAACGTTTCAGGTGGATCTCCACCCGGGATCAAGGTGAGATACAGGCAACGTTTCAGGTGGACCTCCACAAGGGATCAAGGTGAGATACAGGCAACGTTTCAGGTGGATCTCCACCCGGGATCAAGGTGAGATACAGGCAACGCTTCAGGTGGACCTCCACAAGGGATCAAGGTGAGATACAGGCAACGTTTCAGGTGGACCTCCACAAGGGATCAAGGTGAGATACAGGCAGCGTTTCAGGTGGATCTCCACCCGGGATCAAGGTGAGATAAAGGCAACATTTCAGGTGGACCTCCACCCGGGATCAAGGTGAGATACAGGCAACGTTTCAGGTGGATCTCCACCCGGGATCAAGGTGAGATACAGGCAACGTTTCAGGTGGATCTCCACCCGAGATCAAGGTGAGATACAGGCAACGTTTCAGGTGGACCTCCACAAGGGATCAAGGTGAGATACAGGCAACATTTCAGGTGGACCTCCACCCGGCATCAAGGTGAGATACAGGCAACATTTCAGGTGGACCTCCACAAGGGATCAAGGTGAGATACAGGCAACATTTCAGGTGGACCTCCACCCGGGATCAAGGTGAGATACAGGCAACGTTTCAGGTGGATCTCCACCCGGGATCAAGGTGAGATACAGGCAACGTTTCAGGTGGACCTCCACCCGGGATCAAGGTGAGATACAGGCAACATTTCAGGTGGACCTCCACCCGGGATCAAGGTGAGATACAGGCAACATTTCAGGTGGACCTCCACCCGGGATCAAGGTGAGATACAGGCAACGTTTCAGGTGGATCTCCACCCGGGATCAAGGTGAGATACAGGCAACGTTTCAGGTGGACCTCCACCCAGGATCAAGGTGAGATACAGGCAATGTTTCAGGTGGACCTCCACAAGGGATCAAGGTGAGATACAGGCAACATTTCAGGTGGATCTCCACCCGGGATCAAGGTGAGATACAGGCAATGTTTCAGGTGGACCTTCACAAGGGATCAAGGTGAGATACAGGCAACGTTTCAGGTGGACCTCCACTCGGGATCAAGGTGAGATACAGGCAACGTTTCAGATGGACCTGTATCTCACCTTGATCCAAGGTGGAGGTGCACAGATTGACAGATCCTTTGACAAGCCAATAAAAAACATAACTTCTGTTTACTTCTATCCTTTTAAAGCTAACGTCCTCTAGAGGCAGGCAAGAAAATTTGTATCAAAATTAAAAACACATGTTAACTTAGGCTGGGTACACACCAGTATATATTTTCTGCCGACTGACCGAAAGTGCCATGGATCGGTCGGTTAGCCGAAAATATCTGCTGGTGTGTACCCAGCCTTAAAAGCATAGATACATAAATTACAACTATTAAAATGTTATCACACCAGAGAAAAAAGCGTAAAAAGTAAATTTACTCCTGATAATGTTCTCCAGCTTGTAAATACCTTTGTACAAACAGTATGTAAAGAGTTTAAAAGGTATAGAAAAGGAATTTAAAGGATAAGTACAGAAATCAAATAAAGGAATGCATTGGAAAAATTAAAAAGGAACAATAATCTTGTGATAAAACTGGAAGATAAAGGGGAAGGGAAGGTGGTTTATGGAATGGAACAATATGTTAAAACTATAAATAAAATATTGGAAGATAAGGATGTATATAGTGAACTAAATGGGAACCCAACAGAGAAATCCAAAAGAAATAGAGAGTTAAAAACAAAAGTTAAAAATCTATGTGTTGTCCATGGATATAGAACCTTTATACCAATATGGCACATGAAGGTGTCCTAAAGGCAGTGGAAGAATGTATACTAAGAGATGAAATGTGATGGTACTCAATGTGAGTTTATTGTAAAGATAATGATTATGGTACTTAAAAGGATTTCTTATTCATACTATGAACAAATAAATGGGACAGCGATGGGGTGAAATGTGGCCCCAGCATACACGACAATAAATGATTCTGAACAAAAATATGTCTACACAAATATTGACTTCAGGAAGAATGGTGACCAATCTGTT
Organism: Hymenochirus boettgeri; assembly: GCA_019447015.1. Classification (NCBI taxonomy): domain Eukaryota; kingdom Metazoa; phylum Chordata; class Amphibia; order Anura; family Pipidae; genus Hymenochirus; species Hymenochirus boettgeri. The sequence goes on from CM033470.1 coordinate 348,568,452, forward strand.
TTCAGATAAGAACACATTACTACAGGGGTGGGCAACTACATTTCACATGAGGAACTTGAACTTTTGTGAAGGGCCAGGCCAATAGGTTCAACTCAAAAGAGATTGCAGAACTGGGTTTTATAAACAGATTAAATTAATATCCCTGGTTCACTGCCTGCTTTGTTTTTTTATTTACTTCAAGTTTTAATAGAAAGTTTGTAATATCGTAGATCCATAAAATCATTTGATCAATTCATTATTTGTTTTTATAAAATAAATTATCCAGCCTCAGACAATCAATGGGTCTAGGTCTAGTATTGAAGGGCAGTCAAGGGCTGCGTGTGGCCCCCGGGTCTTACCCTAGGTCTAGGTCTGGACTACTAGATTTGTCCTCCTCAGATCCAAACCATGATAAATGGGCATTACCCAAATCACAATTCTAGGGGAAAAGAGATTAGTGACAGATGAAAGGTGAAACAGAGTTTGGATGAGGGAAATTTCAGTACAAGACCATATCCTAGTAATGTTCTCAAAAAAAAAACATAGAAAAGATGTATGCACAAAGGGCAAAACAAGCAAAAAAAAGTAAAAACGAGTTGTGTTGTCACCAAGTACAACAAATTATGACAATATCACAAAAATTAGCCATTGTGGTGAAAACACTTTGGAGTAAACTGCACCAATCTCCCTGAGATATGAGTCCTCTAAAGCTGGCCACACACAGGCAGACATTGGATAGATTTGAGATATCTATCTAATGTCTAAAGACCACATTGTACAAGCAGTGGTTTTTATCTTGAGATGTTCCTATCTGACCCATTCATTTTGTCATCTCAAATTAAATGCATGAAAAAACTGGCTAGGCGGTTCTTAGATAGATTGGACTAGATAGATAGGACATTTGGCTAAAGAAAGATTAGACATCTGTCTAATATCTTAAGTAGTGTATGGGCACCTTAAAGAGCCTCCATTGATGTCATATAAAAGATCGAGTTCAATAAGAGACCCATTAGAAAGAGCAGATATGGGCTCTAAAAAAACCTAAAACACAAGTAACTATAACGGGCCATAAATAGAAAGGACATTATTTCCCTGTCTATCCTGCACTCACTGTTACAGCTGCATAAAAGGGGATGTACATGTATGTCACCATAGGTAGTATACGCAATCAAATGCGCTTATGGTAAGCATTATATTGGCCAGACATCCAGACAGTTAAAAACACGTTTGAGCCAACACAAGCTAGATATTAGATACAACAATTAGAGCAACCCAGTTGTCTCTGTTTTCTGTAAAGTGAATAAAATGTGATGTTTTAAAACAGTGTTTCTCTTGAATTGGATTACATTACATATAGAAATTGAATATATGAGCATACACCTAGACAAGAAGCGTGTGTTGTCAAATCTTGACTAGGAATTATACAGCCCTCAAGTTCACCAGACACTGATAGGTCAGCCCTGACCTTAACGTGTCTGGTGAACTAGCATTGGCTGTTGAACTGGAAGGCTGACATATAAATGCCATATGGAGGGTGGAAATATATCTGCCCCCAAACACAGACGGGTAAATACAAGTTGCCCACGGTGACTGGTACATATTAATTGCCCACACAGGCTGGTACAAGCAAGTTTCCCACACAGACAGGTACATGCAAGTTGCCCACACAGACAGGTACATGTAAGTTGCCCAAACAGACTAGTTAATACAAGCTGCCCATGCAGACTGATACATTCAAGTTGCCTACCCAGACTGGTACATGCAATTTGCCAATAGAGGCTGGTACATGAATGTTGCCCACACAGACTAGTACATGCAAGTTGCCCTCAGTGACTAGTACATGTATGTATGTATAATTTTTTTTATATACCGCCACTTAGGTACGCAGCGCTGTAAAAATAATATACAGAATATACAAATGGGGATAGGTGAAAGTCATTATTCAGATAAATTAATATATTTATAACATATAACATACAAGTTTCCCACAGTGACTGGTACGTACAAGTTGTCCACAGTGACTAGTATATACAAGTTGCCCAAACAGACTGGCACATACAAGTTGACCACACAGACTGGTACATACAAGTTACCCACACAGATCGGTACATGCAAGTTGCCCACACAGATTGGTACATGCAACTTGCCCACAGTCACTATAACATTCAAGTTGCCCACACAGACTGGTATATGCAAGTTGCCCACAGTGACTGGTAATATATGTTGTAAGGAGATGTGAAGGCAGGCCGACAGAGGCAAAATCAAATCACAGCTACTGTAGGGAGACAGCGAGTGTGCCCGTGCATCCAGATGCAATGTTTTCATTTCTACTTTTACAGGGCCTTGCTTCTAATATTTACAGTAGGGGATACATTATCCCTTATAATACATGAGCGGTACCCAGAGTTCCCTGTATAATTCAGTCTGTGTCTTTGTACCTTTATATGTACACAGAACTTCTCAGTGACTTCTAATATCCTTATAATTTACAGCAGTGGATAAATTATACATTATAATACATGAATGTTACCCAGAGTTCCCTGTATAACTCAGCCTGTGTCATTGCACCTTTATTTGGACACAGAACTCCTCAGTGACTTCTAATATCCTTATAATTTACAGCACTGGATAAATTATACATTATAATACATGAGTGGTACCCAGAGTTCTCTGTATAACTCAGTCTGTGTCCTTGTACCTTTAAATGTACACAGAACTCGGTGACTTCTAATATCATTATAATTTACAGTAGAGATACATTATCCCTTATAATACCTGAGTGGTACCACAGAGTTCCCTGTATAACTCAGTCTGTGTCCTTGTACCTTTAAATGGACACAGAACTCCTCAGTGACTTCTAATATCCTTATAATTTACAGTAGGGGATACATTATCCCTTATAATACAAGAGTGGTACCCAGAGTTCCCTGTATAACTCAGTCTGTGTCCTTGTACCTTTATATGGACACAGAACCCCTCAGTGACTTCTAATATCATTATAATTTACAGTAGGGGGATACATTATCCCTTATTATACATGAGTGGTACCCAGAGTTCCCTGTATAACTCACCCTGTGTCCTTGTACCTTTATATGGACGCAGAACCCCTCAGTGACTTCTAATATCCTTATAATTTACAGTAGGGGATACAGTATCCCTTATAATACATGAGTTGTACCCAGAGTTCTCTGTATAACTCAGTCTGTGTCCTTTTTCCTTTATATGGACACTCAACTCCTCAGAGGTTTCTAATATCCTTATAATTTACAGTAGTGCATAAATTATACATTATAATACATAAGTGGTACCCAGAGTTCCCTGACCTGTATAACTCAGCCTTTTACCTTTATATAGGCACATAATTCCTCAGTGAATTTTAATATCCTTTTAATTTACAGTAGGGGATACATTATCCCTTATAATACATGAGTGGTACCCAGAGTTCCCTGTATAACTCACCCTGTGTCCTTGTACCTTTAAATGGACACAGAACTCCTCAGTGACTTCTAATATCATTATAATTTACAGTAGAGATACATTATCCCT
>CM033470.1:348572147-348639704 GCA_019447015.1 Hymenochirus boettgeri
CTCAGTCTGTGTCCTTGTACCTTTATATAGACACAGAACTCCTCAGTATCTTCTAATATCCTTATAATTTACAGTAGGGGATACATTATCCTTATAATACATCATGAGTGGTACCCAGAGTTCCCTGTATAACTCAGTCTGTGTCCTTGTACCTTTATATAGACACAGAACTCCACAGTGACTTCTAATATCCTTATTTACAGTAGGGGATACATTATCCCTTGTAATACATGAGTGGTACCCAGAGTTCCCTGTATAACTCAGTCTGTGTGGGAGATGGTTAAATAACCATGTGGGGGGGGGGATGGTTAATACCATGTGGGGGGGGGAGATGGTTAAATAACATATGTAGGGGGGGGAGGGAGATGGTAATAACCATGTAGGGGGGGGGGGGGGGGATGGTTAATAACCATGTTAGGGGGGGAGGAGATGGTTAATAACCATTGTAGGGGGGGGAGATGGTAATAACCATGTGGGGGGGGGAGCGGGGGAGATGGTTAAACCCTGTAGGGGGGGCGACGCCCCATACAGCAGCACATAACCACTTGTAGGGGGGAGAGGTTAATAACCTGTGTGGGGGGGAGATGGTAATAACCATGTAGGGGGGGGAGATGGTTAAATACATGTAGGGGGGGGAGATGTTAATAACCCGTAGGGGGGGGGATGGTTAATAACCATGTAGGGGGGGAGGGGAGAGGGGGAATAACCATGTGAGGGGGGGGGAGATGGTTAATAACCATGTAGGGGCGGGGTTGGTTAATAACAGGGGTGGGAGATGGTTTAATAACCTGTGGGGGGGCGGGGTGAGGTGGTTAATAACCATGTAGGGTGGGCGAGATGGTTAATAACCATGTGGGGGGGGGGAGGTTGGTTAATAACCATGTAGGGGGGGGGAGATGGTTAATAACCATGTAGGGGGGCGAGATGGTTAATAACCATGTGGGGGGGGGAGAGGTTAATAAACCATTGTAGGGTGGCGGAGTGGTTATAACCATGGGGGGGGGGGGGGAGGATGTTAATAACCATGGTAGGCGGGGGGCGATGGTAAACCATGTAGGGGGGGGGAGATGGTGAATAACCAGTAGGGGGGGGAGTGGTTAAAAACCAGTAGGGGGGGAGATGGTTAATAACATGTGTAGGGGGGGGGAGATGGTTAAAGAACCATGTTAGGGGGAAAGAGGTTAATAACCATGTACAGGGGGGAGGTGGTTAATAACATGTGGGGGGGGAGAGGAGATGAGATGGTTATAACCATGTAGGGGGGGAGGTGGTTAAAAACCATGTAGGGGGGGGGGGGGGGAGATGGTTAATACCATGTAGGGGGGGGGAGGGGGAGATGTTAATAACAATGTTAGGGGGGGAGATGGTTAATAACCATGTTTAAGGGGGGGGGGGGGAGTGGCTCAAAATACCATGTAGGGGGGGGGAGATGGTTAATAACCATGTAGGGGGGGGAGATGGTTAATAACCATGTAGGGGGGGAAGTTGGTTAATAACCATGTAGGGGGGGGGGGGGGGAGGTGGTTAATAACCAGGTGGGGGGGGAGAATGTTTAAATAACCATGTAGGGGGGGGGGAGGTGGTTAATAACCATGTAGGGGGGGGAGGGGAGTGGAGTGGTTACAACATGGAGGGGGGGGGAGGTGGTAATAACCTGTTGGGGGGGGAAGATGGTTAATAACCATGGTAGGGGGGGGGAGATGTTAATAAACCCAGTAGGGGGAGAAGATGGTGAATAACCATGAGGGGGAGGGAGAGGTGGGGGAGGGGTGGTTAATAAACCAGGTGGGTGGGGGGGGAGATGGTTTAAAACATGTGGGGGGGGGGAGGTGGCTTAATAACCATTAGGGGGGGGGAGGTGGTTAAAACCATGTAGGGGGGGGAAGAGGGTAATTAACCATGTAGGGGGGGAGATGGTTATAACCATGTAGGGGGGGAGGTGGTAATAACCATGTGGGGGGGGAGATGGTTAAGAACATGTTGGGGGGGGAGGTGGTTAATAACCATGTAGGGGGGGAGGTGGTTAATACCCGTAGGGGGGGGACGATGGTTAAATAACCATGTTGGGGGGGGGAGATGGTTAATAACCATGTAGGGGGGGGAGAGGAGAAGGGGTAATAACCATGTAGGGGGGGGAGGGGTTATAACAATGTAGGGGGGGGAGAGGTTAATAACCAGTAGGGGGGGAGGTGGGTTAATAACCCATGTGGGGGGGATGGTTAATACCCATGTGGGGGGGGGGGGGGGGGAGATGGTTAATAACCAGTAGGGGGGGGGGGGGGGGGGTAATAACCATGTAGGGGGGGGAGATGGTGAATATAACCATGTAGGGGAGGGGAGGTGGTTAATATACCATGTGGGGGGGGGGGGGGAGATGGTTAATAACCATGTAGGGGGGGAGATGGTTAATAACCATGTAGGGGGGGAGATGGTTAATAACCATGTAGGGGGGCGGGGAAGTTGGTTAATAACCATGTGGGGGGGAGATGGTTAATAACCATGTGGGGGGGGGTGGTTAATAACCATGTAGGGGGGGGAGGGGGGGGAGAGGGAGATGGTTAATAACCATGTAGGGGGGGGAGATGGTTAATAACCATGTGGGGGGGGAGGGGGAGATGGTTAATAACCATTGAGGGGGGGGAGATGGGTAATACCCATGTTGGTAGGGGGGGGGGGTGGTTAATAACCATGTAGGGGGGGGAGGGAGGTGGTCAAACCATGTAGCGGGGGGGAGGGAGGATGGTAATCACCATGTGGGGGGGGGGTGGTTAATACCATGTGGGGGGGGGGGAGATGGTTAATAACATGTAGGGGGGGGGAGATGGGGGGAGGGGTGGAGATGGTTAATAAACCCTGTAGGGGGGGAGGGGAGATGGTTACTAACCATGTAGGGGGGGGCGAGATGGTAATAACCATGGGGGGGGGGAGAGGGAGAGGTAATAAACATGTGGGGGGGGGAGATGGTTAATAACCATTGTGTGGGGGGGAGGGAGGATCGGTAATACCATGTAGGGGGGGGAGGGAGATGGTAATAAACCCATGTGTGGGGGGGAGAGGTTAATAACCATGTAGGGGGGGGAGGTGGTGGTTAATAACCATGTGGGGGGGGGAGATGGTTAATAACCATGTGTGGGGGGGAGATGGTTAATAACCATGTGGGGGGGGGGGGAGATGGTTAATAACCATGTAGGGGGGGGAGATGGTTAATAACCATGTGGGGGGGGAGAGGTTAATAACCATTGTAGGGGGGGGAGATGGTTATAACCATGAGGGGGGGGGAGGCTGGTTATTAATAACCATGTGGGGGGGGGGGATGGTTAAAACCATGGGGGGGGGGTGCGTTAATAAACCATGTAGGGGGGGGGAGGTGGTTAATAACCATTAGGGGGGGGAGTGGAATAACCATGTAGGGGGGAGATGGGTTAATAACATTGGGGGGGGGATGGTTAAAACATGTGGGGGGGGAGATGCGTTAATAAACATGTAGGGGGGGAGATGGTTAATAACCATGTGGGGGGGGGAGGGCGATTGGTTACTAACCATGTGGGGGGGGGGGGACATGGTAGTCAACCATGTAGGGGGGGGAGAGACTGGTAATAACCATGTGGGGGGGGGAGGATGGTTAATACCATGTGGGGGGGGGGGAGGGGATGTTAATAACCATATGTAGGGGGGGGAGAGGTTAATAACCATGTGGGGGGGGGAGATGGTTTAATAACCATGTGGGGGGGGGGAAGGGAGGTTGGGTTAATAACCCTGTAGGGGGGGAGGTGGTTAATTAAACAAACCCATTAGGGGGGGGCTGGGATTATAACCATGTAGGGGGGGGGAGATGGTTAATAACCATGTAGGGGGGGAGATGGTTAATAACCATGTAGGGGGGGAGATGGTTAATAACCATGTAGGGGGGGGGGGAGATGGTATAACAGTAGGGGGGGGAGGGGAGGTGGTTAATAACCATGTGGGGGGGGAGATGTTAAAACCATGTGGCGGGGGGAGGGGAGGTTGGTAATAACCATGTAGGGGGGGAGCGGGAGCGGGAGGGAGATGGTTAATAACATGTAGGGGGGAGGTGCGTTAATAAACATGGGGGGGGGAGTGGTTTACTAACCATGAGGGGTGGGGAGGTGGTTAATAACCATGTAGGGGGGGGAGGTGGTTAATAACCATGTAGGGGGGGGAGGTGGTAATAACCATGTAGGGGGGGGAGATGGTTAATAACCATGTAGGGGGGGGAGATGGTTAATAACCATGTAGGGGGGGAGGTGGTTAATAACCATGTGGGGGGGGGGAGAGGGTTAATAACCATGTAGGGGGGGGAGATGGTTAATAACCATGTAGGGGGGGGAGTTGGTTAATAACCATGTGGGGGGGGGGAGGGGGGGAGATGGTTATATAACATGTAGGGGGGGGGGAGATGGTTAATAACCTTTGTAGGGGGGGGCGGTGGTTAATAACATGTGGGGGGGGGAGATGGTAATCACCATGTGGGGGGGAGATGGTTAATAACCATGAGGGGGGGGAGATGGTTAATAACAATGTAGGGGGTAGATGGTTAAAACCAGTAGGGGGGGAGTGGTTAAAAATAACCAGGGGGGGGGGGGGAGATGGTTAATAACCATGGGGGGGGGGGAGGTGGTTTAAATAACCATGGGGGGGGGGGGAGGAGGGAGGAGATGGGTAATACCATGTAGGTCGGGGGGGAGATGGTTTAATAACCATTGTAGGGGGGGGGGAGGTGTGGTGGTTATAACCAGTGGGGGAGGGGAGGGTTAATACCATGTGGGGGGGGAGATGGTTAAAACCATGTAGGGGGGGAGGAGGAGGGGAGGCGATGGTTAATAACCCAGGTAGGCGGGGGAGATGTAATAACCATGTAGGGGGGGAGATGGTTAATAACCATGTAGGGGGGAGCTGGTTAATAAAACCCATTAGGGGGGTGAGCTGGTTAATACCATGTCGGGGGGAGGTGGTTAATAACCATGTAGGGGGGGGGAGATGGTTAATAACCAGGTAGGGAGGCGGGGAGGGGGATGATGGTTAATAACCATGTAGGGGGGAGATGGTTATAAAACCATGTAGGGGGGAGATGGTTAATAACCTGTAGGGGGGAGATGGTAATAACCATGTAGGGGGGGAGGTGGTTTAATACCATTGTAGGGGGGGGAGATGGTTAATAACCATGTAGGGGGGGGGGGGTGGTTAATAACCATGTGGGGGGGGGAGATGGTTAATAACCATGTAGGGGGGGGGGGGTGGTTAATAACCATGTGGGGGGGGGGGTGGTTATAACCATGTAGGGGGGGGGGGGAGATGGGTAATAACCATGTGGGGGGGGGGAGATGGTTAATACCATGTAGGGGGGGGTGGAGGGAGTTGGTTAATAACCATGTGGGGGGGGGAGGTGGTTAATAACCATGGGGGGGGGAGGTGGTTAATAACCATGTAGGGGGGGAGATGGTTACTAAACCATGTGAGGGGGGGGAGAGGTGAGCTGGTAAAACCATGTGGGGGGGGGGAAGATGGTTAATACCATGGGGGGGGACGGAAGAAGATGGTAATAACCATGTAGGGGGGGAGATGGGTCTAACTGTGGGAGGGGGGATATTTAATCAACCGTGGGGGGGGAGAGGTTAATAACCATGTAGGGGGGGGAGATGGGTAATAACCTGTGGGGGGGGGGAGATGGTTATAACCATGTAAGGGGGGGAGATGGTTAATAACCATGTAGGGGGGGGGGAGGTGGTTAATAACCATGTAGGTGGGGGAGGTGGTAAATAACCATGTAGGGGGGGAGATGGTTAATAACCATGTAGGGGGGTGGTTGGTAAATAACCATGTGGGGGAGGAGGTGTTTAAAATGATTCTTAAACCAATACTTATCTTGATACTTATTGTATCAATCTGTTTGTAGCATTGTCATGGACCCCAGTGTTCATTCTGTATCCACGCCATTAGTTTTGAACATGTGGGTTGATTTAAAACCCTTTTCAAGCAATATAATCAGACAAGAAGGCCACCCAGCATAGTGACGTCATTCAACTCTTGGTATCTAAAACATCCCCAACATGGTAGGAAGGTGATAATTAACCCCATGACCCATGCTGATTGGCTGTCCAGGAGCTCCCCATCATTCTCAGTGAGGATGAAGTGAGACAATCTTGGGGAGAGTCCAGGTCGCTCTTCTTGTTTTCCTTCCGTCATCGCCACTGTGGTTTTCACTATAATGACATCTCCAGCTTGTCCCTAGGAGATCACAGGGACTGCAACCAGGATATATATTGTCACCCACTGGAAACAACTGGTAAAGGAAGAAAGGCTAAGGGGGGCAACCTGCCAACACTGGGACAATCACAATTGGAGCCCTCACACCTGCAGGTAAGTGATTAGTAGATGCTCGCACCAGGTACGGTTTCAACACACGGGTTCTCAATCCTCTCTTGGGGCCTTTTCCCCCTGTGTTACTTGGTTTCCCTCAGTCATTAAGACATACGAGAGGATTGTTAAGGCTCTTTAGATAAAGTGACAAATGTAATGGGTTAAATATTGTAAAGCATTGTGTGTATGTCCAGCGTCTTTTATAGTAAATACAATGTGCAATGCAATAATACGGTGTATAAACCCTTTCATAATTAGTTTATAATTATTTCTCTATAGGATTGTGGGAGTGTAGTTTTTTTCAGCCCTATGGACAGAGTTATTCAATTTTACCAATTGATTTTGTAAGTGTCACTGTTCCCCCCCGGCTCTTCTCCCTTCATCTTATAGTGGTTGTCTGTGAGTTAGTTGGCGGTCTGGCCCTTGTGGCAGTTAGTCGGCGGCCCCCAAAGTGGTTAGTTGGGGTCATAGCCTCATGAGCGGTTAGCCTTGGGCCCCGGTCCCCATGATTGTGAGTTACGGTCCTCATGGTTGTTAGTTGGGGCCCTGGTCCCCATGGTAGCTAGTCGCAGCCCCGTGGTTGTTTATTATGGTCCCATGGGGTTATATTGGCAACCCCAATTCCCCATGGTTGTTAGTTGGTGCCCTGGTTTCCCATGGTAGCTAGTCGCAGCCCGCTGGTTTGTTAGTTATGGTCCCCATGGTGTTGTTGGGGCCCTGCGTCCCCATGTACTAGTCGCCAGCCGCTCCCGTGGTGTTAGTTATGGTCCCCATGGAGTTATTGGGCCCTGTCCCCATGTGCTATCGTCAGCCGCTTGTTAGTTAGTTATGCGTCCCCATGGGAAGGTTAGTTGGGGCCCTGGTGCCCCTTGGTAGGTGTCGCAGCCCCGTGGTTGTTAGTTATGGTCCCCATTGGAGGTTAGTTGGGCCTGGTCCCCATGGTAGCTAGTCGTTCCAGGGCCCGTGGTTGTTAGGTTGTCCCCAGGAGCGTTAGTTGTCACCCCCAGTTCCCATGGTGGGTAAGTTGGGGCGGCCCTGGTCCCCATGGTAGCTAGTTGGCAGCCCCGTGGTTTTAGTATAGGTCCCCATGGAGGTATTTGCAACCCCCCCGTTCCCCATGGGGGGTTACGACTTTGCACCACCATTCCCACCTGGTGGTTAGTGGGGCCACTGGTTCCCCTGGTAGACTAGTCGCAAGCATCTGTGGTTGTTAGTTGTTATGGTCCCCATGGAGGTGTTTGGCCACCCCCCGTTCCCCCGAATGGGGTTAGTTGGGGCCCTGTCCCCATGGGTAGCTGAGTCGTCAGCCCCGTGGTTTGTTTAGTTTATGGTCCCCCCATGGAGGTTAGTTGGCACCCCCCGTTCCCCATGGGGGTTAGTTGGGGCACTGGTCCACTTGGTAGTTAGATGGGCCCCACGCGGGGGTGGTAGTTAGTTGGGAGTCACCGGTCCCCATTGTGGTAGATTGGGGCTGCCCTTGCGTAGTTGATGCCTTTGTCCAATATTAAATTGTCCATCTGATTTCACTGTCAGGTACCCACACTATACAGTCCCCTACAATTCCCTCTAATACGTACGAACTGGATCATTGTCCGGGTAATTCCCCCTAATCCCATATTATTTCCATTCCCAGACTTTCCCTCATTTTTAATTTTTTTTTTTTTTTAAAGTGAAATATTTCAGTGAAATTCCAGACGCGGTTAAATTTAGATTTTGTATTTTCCTGTTTTATTTTCGTTACGACCCTGAACATCGGCCAAAACTGCACTCAGACTGCCCCTCTGTAGAGGGACTGACTTCTTGGGTGTGTGTTGGACTCTCCCTAGCAGATCTCTGGGGATTATGGGGAGTTTTTTTTATGTAAACAGCAAACATTCTGGTATTGTGATAGGTGACGAGAGAAAGCCCTGGAGAGTGATGAACTGGTTAGAGATCAGTTCCAACCCCCCTCTGCTGGTACATTCCTAATGAACAAACCTCATCCTATCAGCATATTGGTCCTTTTCATAGATTAGAACAATCAGTTTATTGAGCATCAGCTGGGTCACACATTACAATTCTTCCTCCCAACTGACTGTTTCGTCACTTCCGACTGGTCGGCCAGCAGGAAGGACTGATGGTTGCGGCAGAAGAAGTTAAAGGGATCTCTTGGAAATTCAGTTCAGAGAAGGGCACTAAATTAAAAGGGGATGGAGGGGCTTGACTATGTACCCTCTATTTATTGAGGGTATCCATCAGCCACACCTCTAGTATGTCTCAACCACCCCAACCATCCAGCCATGCCTCTATCTAGACTTCCAACCCCCACCATGCCCCATAATTGAAGGATAGGAGTATGTGGCTATGATTACATGCTAGATATCTTAGAACTAAAGAAACTGAGAAAAAGGTTAATTATAGAAGCCCTAACCATGCACTAGTGTTCATATCTAACAAAAATGAGGGAGGAGAGATAAAAGGTCTTAGCCCTGTAGGAAACTGGAATTTAGCAGCAGAAACATATAAAGTCATGGGATAAATTCCCCCATTAATTAATGCTTTATTTCAAAGGCTTTGTTGCCAAAACATTACATAAACAGTCATTTACATGTACTGTCTCAAAGGAAACAGTATGGCAGCTCCCAACAATAAGAATGTAACTGTGGATATTTGGCAAGCTGAATGAATGGCTGGCAGACTGGCTATTGGAATTCACCAAACTAATGTCTGTCCACTTCAACTGTCAGCTCAACATAAAGCTGGGTACAACACACGAATGAAAGGACAATTCCGTCAGATTCAATGGGAATCGGCAGTTTCTCGGCAATGGGTGTACCTTGCGAACAAGCATTCGTGGCCATACATACTAATATAGGGAGAAAGCTCTGGACTGTGTGCAGCCTAATCTTAGTAGAATGGACACACACTACAGATTCTGTCATTTTTTAAAAATTGGCTGTGTTGCCCAGCTTAACACACTGACAAATAGCTGAGAGTGAGAACAGGGAAGTAAAGGTGAGTACACACAGTAAAGGTGGGTACACATAGTAAGGTGGGTTAACACAGTAAAGGTGGGTACACACAGTAAAGGTGGGTACACACAGTAAAGGTGGGTACACAGTAAAGGTGGGTACACATAGTCAAGGTGGGTACACACAGAAAAGGTGGGTTAACATTAAAGGTGGGTACACACAGCAAAGGTGGGTACACACAGCAAAGGTGGGTACACACAGTAAAGGTGGGTTAACACAGTAAAGGTGGATACACACAGTAAAGGTGGGTACACCACAGTAAAGGTGGTTAACACAGTAAAAGGTGGGTACCACACAGTAAAGGTGGGTACACACAGTAAAGGTGGGGTACCACACAGTAAAGGTGTATCAAGTAGGTGTGGTACAACATAGTAAGGTATGTACACACAATAAAGGTGGGTACACACAGATAAAGGTGGGTTTTAACACAGTAAAGGTGGGTACACACAGTAAAGGTGGGTACACAGTAAAGGTGAGTCACACATAAGTGGTGTACAGTACGGTGGTAACGCAGTAAAGGGGGTACACGAGTAAAGGTGGGTACACGCAGTTAAGGTGGGTACACGCAGTAAAGGTGGGTTACACGCAGTAAGAGTAGGTACACTCAGTAAGGTGGGTTAAACACAGTAAAGGTGGTACACACAGTAAAGGTGGGTCACACAGTAAAGGTGGGTTATCACAGTAAAGGGGTACACACAAAAGGTGGTACACACAGTAAAGGTGGGTTAACACAGTAAAGGTGGGTACACACAGTAAAGGTGGGTACACACAGTAGGTGGGTTAACACAGTAAAGGTGGGTACACACAGTAAAGGTGGGTACACACAGTAAAGGTGGGTTAACGCAGTAAAGGTGGGTTACCGCAGTAAAGGTGGGTACACGCTGTAAAGGTGGGTACACGCAGTAAAGGTGGGTACACGCATTAAAGGTGGGTACACGCAGTAAAGGTGGGCTTAACACAGTAAAGGTGGGCACGTACAGGTGGGTACACACAGCAAAGGTGGGTACACACAGTAAAGGTGGGTTAACACAGTAAAGGTGGGTACACACAGTAAAGGTGGGTACACACAGTAAAGGTGGGTTAACACGTAAAGGTAGAAGGTGGGTACACACAGTAAAGGTGGGTACACACAGTAAAGGTGGGTACACACAGTAAGGTGGGTACACACAGTAAAGGTGGGTTATCACAGTAATGGTGGGTACACACAGTAAAGGTGGGTACACACAATAAAGGTGGGTACACACAGTAAAGGTGGTACACACAGTAAAGTGGTACACACAGTAAAGGTGGGTACACGCAGTAAAGGTGGGTACACGCAGTAAATGTGGGTTAACGCAGTAAAGGTGGGTACATGCAGTAAAGGTGGGTACACGCAGTAAAGGTGGGTTCACGCAGTAAAGGTGGGTACACGCAGTAAAGGTGGGTACACGCAGTAAAGGTGGTACCACAGTAAAGTGGGTTAGCAGAGTAAAGGTGGGTTAACGCAGTAAGGTGGGTACACGCAGTAAAGGTGGGTACACGCAGTAAAGGTGGGTACACGCATTAAAGGTGGGTACACGCAGTAAAGGTGGGTTAACACAGTAAAGGTGGGTACACACAGTAAAGGTGGGTACACACAGTAAAGGTGGGTACACACAGTAAAGTGGGTTAAACAGTAAAGTGGGTACACACAGTAAAGGTGGGTACACCACAGTAAGTGGGTACCACAACAGTAAAGGTGGGTTATCACAGTAATGGTGGGTACCCCACCGTAAAGGTGGGTACACACAAAAAGGTGGGTACACACAGAAAGGTGGGTTAACACGTAAAGGTGGGTTACACACAGTAAAGGTGGGTACACAGTAAAGGGGGTTAACACAGTAAAGGTGGGTACACAGTAAAGGTGGGTACACACAGTAAAGGTGGGTTAACACAGTAAAGGTGGGTACACACAGTAAAGGTGGGTTAACACAGTAAAGGTGGGTACACGCAGTAAAGGTGGGTTAACGCAGTAAAGGTGGGTACACGCAGTAAAGGTGGGTACACGCAGTAAAGGTGGGTTAACACAGTAAAGGTGGGTACAATAGGGTACACAGTAAGGTGGGTAACACAGTAAAGGTGGGTTAACACAGTAAAGGTGGGTCACACAGTAAAGGTGGGTTAACACAGTAAAGGGGGTACACAAAGTAAAGGTGGGTACACACAGTAAAGGTGGGTACACCAGTAACAGTGGGTTAACGCAGACAGTAAGGGGGTACACACAGTAAAGTGGGTCACGCAGTAAAGGTGGGTACACGCCGTAAAGGTGGGTCACGCAGTTAAAGTGGGTTAACCAGTAAGTAAAGGTGGGTACACGCAGTATAAGGTGGGTACACAAAAGGGGTTAACACAGTAAAGGTGGGTACACACAATAAAGGTGGGTACACACTGTAAAGGTGGGTACACACAGTAAAGGTGGGTTAACACAGTAAAGGTGGGTTAACACAGTAAAGGTGGGTACACACAGTAAAGGTGGGTTAACACAGTAAAGGTGGGTACACACAGTAAAGGTGGGTTAACACAGTAAAGGTGGGTACACACAGTAAAGGTGGGTTAACGCAGTAAAGGTGGGTACACACAGTAAAGGTGGGTACACGCAGTAAAGGTGGGTACACGCAGTAAATGTGGGTTAACGCAGTAAAGGTGGGTACACGCAGTAAAGGTGGGTACACGCAGTAAAGGTGGGTTCACGCAGTAAGGTGGGTACCCAGTAAAGGTGGTACACGCAGGTAGGTGGGTTCACGCAGTAAAGGTGGGTACACGCAGTAAAGGTGGGTACACGCAGTAAAGGTGGGTACACGCAGTAAAGGTGGGTACCCCAGAACAGGCGGATTGTGGACTGCATTTTCGATGATTATCGAGTGTACGAGATTATTTTCGGGTAATTACCTTTTCGTGATTCCGATCAAATTTTCGATAGTCATAAAAAAAAGCCCCGAAATGAAATTCCGTTTTTGGATTTTCGGACCTTCGGGTTCTTTCCGAGATCCATAAAAACGAAAACATAAGAAAACCTGCCAGTCTTGTCCATCTCTATAATAGTTCTATTTATCCCATCTGGGATCTTTACATTGGATGTCCAGCATCATTCATTGTGACTGCCATTGGTCCTTGGGTTGGGCCATTCTCCCTGTAGGAACTGTCACAGGAGGAACAAACAGTCCACAACACGTTCTAAACAAGCCAACTCCGTGTGATGCTTGTGTTAGTTACATAGGAAGTAGTTTGTGTTATCTCTATTGTCTATTGCAACGTGACCTTGTTAAATGTTTATGGTGTCACCTTCTACTTCTGCTTTTCAAGGGTTTATGACATAAACAGTCACCAGAAGTTTGTAACTTGGCAATAAATGGGGTTTTATTCTCTTTCATTCCACTCGTGTACACATCTCTCCGATTTCCCTATGAGTAAAATATCTGTGTACTTTGTAACACGCGTCAGTGGTTTTATATCCACCGATCATCTCGTTACAGTGTTGATCTCGCATGTGTCTCTACCGGCCAATCTGTCCATTTGTTCTAAAAACCTCCTGGAACCTGGAGATCATGGTCTTGCTGGAATCAGAATTATCACCAGAACGTTCCAAATCTGCCTGACATACCTGCAGGTAACTCAACTGTTTTTATTAAAGTCTCCATTGAATGGACTAGAATGTACAGCATTATATGATGGGCAACTGAGCCCACAGACAATAATATGCTGCACCCTGGCTGAGTGCTATAGATATGTAGATAGGGGGTACACTGTAGGGGCGGATCGCGAACCTTATGTACGAACCCTAATTTATAAAATAATGATACAGCATTATCATTAACAAGCATTGTCGTTATTTTCTGATGCAGATGTACGACAATAAAAGTTATTATTATTTTCCGACGTAAGTAGAAAATGATGATGCAGTCCTACATGTGTTTTACTATACTGTGCTGTATTTTACTTACATATATGCCCGATACTATATACCTGTACCTTCACATGTACAACGAACTCCTCTGTGACTTGTAATATCTTTATAATTTACAATAAGGGATACATTATCCATTATAATACATGAGTGGTACCCAGAGTTCCCTGTATAACTCAGTCTGTGTCCCTGTACCTTTATATGGACACAGAACTCCTCAGTGACTTCTAATATCCTTAAATTTACAGTAGGGGATTACATTATCCTTATAATACATGAGTGGTACCCAGAGTTCCCTGTATAACTCAGTCTGTGCCTTTGTACCTTTATATGGACACAGAACTCTCAGTGACTTCTAATATCTTATAATTTACAGTAGGGGATCATTATCCTTATAATACATGTGTGGTACCCAGAGTTCCCTGTATAACTCAGTCTGTGTCCTGTACCTTTATATAGACACAGAAATCCTCTGTGACTTCTAATATCCTTATAATTTACAGTAGGGGATACATTATCCCTTATAATAATGGTGGTACCCAGAGTTCCCTGTATAACTCAGTCTGTGTCCTTGTACCTTATATAGACACAGAACTCCAGTGACTTCTAATATACTTATAATTTACAGTAGGGGATACATTATCCTTATAATACATGAGTGGTACCCAGAGTTCCCTGTATAACTCATCTGTGCTTATACTTATATGGAAACAGAACTCCTCAGTGACTTCTAATATCCTTATAATTTACCAGTAGGGGATACATTATCCCTTATATACATGAGTGGTACCCAGAGTTCCCTGTATAACTCAGTCTGTGTCCTTATACCTTTATATGGACACAGAACTCCTCAGTGACTTCTAATATCCTATAATTTACAGAAGGGATACATATCCCTTATAATACATGAGTGGTACCCAGAGTTCCCTGTATAACTCAGTCTGTGGTCCTTGTACCTTTATATGGACACAGAACTCCTCCAACAAACAAGAAAGCCATGAATGTTTTATTATAGTATATATATGGTAGTTATTTCTAGGTTGTCTACATAACTACAATATACATCTTCATTTCAGATACATATGGCTTTGTTGCAAGGCCCATAAATAGACCATGTGTGTGGTAATGCTTCCAATTGCAGACCATTTTCATTTTGGGGTGTTTCTGGGCTGGAAGACATATTTCTGGATCGGATTCCCCTTCTCTTATTGTATCTTCTCGCTGTGTTTGGAATGTCATCATTCTACATCATTCAAATTAGAAAAGGATCCCAGTGACTATGTACATATTTTATCCATGCTCTCCGCTATTGATCTTCTTAGCCAACACCACCATGCCAAGGATGATGGGATCTTCTGGTTTGGGTCCACAGAGATTTGGTTTGACTCTTGTCTGGTACAAATGTTCTTTACAATTTCCTTTCACCCTGGAGTCTGGGATACTAGTAGCCATGGCTGTGGACAGATACGTAGCCATCTGTCACCCTCTTAGTACTCTTCCTTTTCACAAGTAGAACAATCATCAGGTCCAGCCTGATTATTCTATTAGGGCATCTGCTGTAATGATCCCTATTCCTGCTCATCAGAGAATTCCCTTACAACAAGACAAATGTTCTAACCCATTCATTCTGCTTGCACCAGGAGATCATGAAGCTTTCCTATGGAGCGACAATAAGGTGAACATTGTCTATGGACTTTTTGTCATCCGTCCGTCATGGGGATAGATTCACTTTTCATCGCCTGTCTTACATTTAATAATCAGGGCCGTAGTTGACCATGTGGAAGAGGCCAGTTTGAAGGCTTTCAGGTACCTGTGCTGCCCACATATGCGCCGTCCTGGTCTATTACGTTCCTCTCATTGGTCTGTCTGTGGTGCACAGATTTGGAATTAGTGAGGTCGCCCCGACACTTCACATTCATTTCGGTAATATTTACCTGCTGGTCCCCCTGTGATAAACCCCATTGTTTATGGAATTAAAACCAAGGAGATTCGCATTGGATTGAGAAAAATGTTCTGTAGAAGAGACATTGGGTTAAAGCCTCCAATAACTATTGGTAGACCAGGAAATGTTAAATTGTTTGTGTTCCTTTTACTGATAAGATCCATTTTCTATTGAACTAGTGAGGATACTGGAGAGTTGAAAATCTGAAGTTAGGAATAAAATATTTATTGGTTTAATAAGAAGAGATTTTCCACCATAGAACTATTGTCCAAGGAAACAATATGGCTGCCTCTCTCTGAGGACATTGGATGTAGATAGAACAACAAGCCACTATGGTGCATATGAGGATAAATGTCACCTTATCCTGTAGATAAGAAAGAAGAATTTACCCTTATAAACCAAAGCTGCCATCTGATAACATTTATGAGTTGCCTAGCACAATGGATAACGGACTTTGTATTCAATAAAAACGTCCCGTTCTCCTCTTTTGAGAAACTGACTTTAGAAAATCTTCAGCCTTGAACAATTTCAATTCTCTGGCTCTAATGATTTGGGGAGTTGATGGGATTTACATAGAGACTTGTAGCAAAGAGTCAGTAGACGTTTAATTGAGTTTATACCAAATGAAGGAATAAATGTGTATTAAAACAAGAGCTGAAGTTTCTGCGGCAAAACAAAGATCTACAGTAATTTGAGAATCGTTAATCTGAATATTTTGTTTTAACAAAATGTGTCAGCTCTTTCGGACTTTTAAGTGGCACTAACCGATTTACGATCAGTAAGCACGACTTAATGTATGTATGTATATGTTTATTTATAAAGCGCCATGGGTACACAGCGCTGTACATTATAAAATACAGATTATACAAACAAGGGGATAAGTGCAATTATACAGATAAATAAAAATGAAATACATTTCATAACATCGGTTAAGAATACATATATATAAATATGTATAAATTGATATAAGTGCAACAAGCTTTGACCATTAGAATGAGATCCCTGACCTGAAGAGCTTACAATCTAAGTGGGAGGGACAGCATACAGATACAAGTGGGGGTTGGCTACAAAGTGCTTGAGGTGGCTAACAATAATTTGTTGTGTTGGTTTTCAAAAATGTAGGATAACAGTCTAGATTGGAAAGTATTATGGATGTCACCAGGACGAAGCGAGAAAGGAGAGAGTCCCAAAGTAGGGAGCAAGCAAGAGAGTTTTAATGCGGGAGGCAGCAGTGTTAGTTGGGGTCTGTGGAGAAGATTTCTTGAGAGGAGCGGAGGGCACGGCTTGGGACATAAGGGACCAAGAGAGAAGATAAGAGGGAGGTGCAGTAGAGTGAAGGGATTTAAAGGTTAATAGCAGGTATTGAATATGATTCTTGTTTGATGGGAAGCCACCCTATGGACTGAAGTATCGGGGTTGAGGGTTCTCTATTGGAGAAGAGCGAGATGATCCAAGCTGGTGAGTTTAAGATAGACTGGAGATAAGAGAGATGAGAAGCTGGGAGTCCAAGTAGGAATGTTACAGTAGTCAAGACGGGAGATTATAAGGGCATGGATGAGCATTTTAGTAGTGAGAGAGAGAAAAAAGGGGGATCTTGGCAATATAGCGAAGGAGGAAAAACAACACGTCTTATGACATTGTTAATGTGATGATGGAGGAGAGAGAGGAGTCAAAGATCACTCCAAGTCAGTGTGCAGATTCAACTGGTTGATGACCATATTGTGAATAGAGATGGAGATGGGAGGACTAGGTCCTAGTTTAAGGGGGAAATTATTAATTCCATTTTGGATAGATTGAGTTTAAGGCGGTGGTGCACCATCCAGGAAGAGATAGAGAGCAGACATTTAGAGATTTGGGATTGAACTTTAGGGGTAGCTTGGGGGTGGACAAGTAAAGTTGGGTATCATACCATATAAGTGATACTTAAAGCCCAAGGAACTGTGTAGATAGTGTAGAGGAAGAACAGCAAGTGTCCCAAACCGAGCCCTGGGGAACCCCCACAGGAGAGGAAGTCTTATTAGCAAAGAGACAGATAAGGATCTGTTTAGAGAGTAAGAAGACAACCACGCCGCAGCTTGATTTCGGATGCCCAGAGAATATAGAATCTGCATAGGAAGAGAGTGGTCCACAGTATCAAAGGCAGCCGATAGGTCAAGGAGAATGAGGACTGAGAACCGTCCTTTGGCTTTGGCATCTTGTAGGTCATTTGAGACTTTGCAGAGGGCCATTTCAGTTGAATGACCCGGTCATAATCCTGATTGTAACGGGTCCAATAAGTTATTAGCATGGAGGTATTAGTAATACGTGTAGAGACAGACATTCAAGGAGTATTGATTGCAAATGGTAAAAGGGAGACAGGGCGGTAGTTTGAGAGACAGTTATGGTCCAGAGAGGGTTTTTTAAGAAGAGGTTTGACACACGCATGTTTAAAGGCAGCAGGAAAAATCCAGAGGTCAGGGAGGAAATAAAAATGTGAGAAGAGCGGGGGAAAGGAGTCTGAGTAAGGAAGGAGGCCATGGGATCAGTGGTTCACATTGTAAGCGGCGAGGACAATAGGAGGTTGAAGACTTCAGAAGTGACGGTGATGTGAAAGATTCCAGAACTGCAGTGGTGGGCAGGCAGAAGAAAGTGAGAGTTCCCTGGGGTGAGGGGATTAGAGTGCGGATATAATCTATTTTAATTCTAATGTAGTCTGCAAATCCTGAGGAGCATTAATGGAATGAAGAGTGTCAGTAGAGGGGGCTGCGATAACGACGTGGGGTTATTTTTATTGTTATAGTGTGCTAAAGTAGGAGTGTAAGGACACGATAACGTGAGCTTGTACTGGTTAAAGCCGTTGGAAGTCTATTTACCAGAGGCTACACACATGTAAGTATTTTAACGTCAGCTAATGCTGGTGAGGGTCACCCAGAGCCGTGCGGTACGTGAGGCTCTGGGTGGTGGTCTCCCTGAAAGTATCTAACTGAATAACAAACCGTTGGTTTTTAAACCAGGAGAATTTATTATAGAATATCTGGCATCAGGGATTTGGCTTCATAAGCCATTGAACTTAACCATGGGAGAATTGTTTAAAAATGTGTAATAAAGCAAGGGGGCGCTAGACCGAGTAAAGCTGGGTACACATATCCCCGATAAAGGGCGAATCCTGTCGTATTACCGGGATTCATCCTTTGTCTCTAAAGGGTTACGGCCGAAATATCTATAAACTCACGGGGGTATTGAATAACTCCTCCAAATTGGTTCCTCTGCCACCTGGGTGCTCCCCAGTCAATAATCACGAATAAACAAATTGCAGTAAGATACACCAAAGTCTATTGCAAAAATTGTTCTTATTTATTCACCCAGTATGTGAGATACAGGCAACGTTCAGGTGGACCTCCACAAGGGATCAAGGTGAGATACAGGCAACGTTTCAGGTGGACCTCCACAAGGGATCAAGGTGAGATACAGGCAACGTTTCAGGTGGACCTCCACCGGGATCAAGGTGAGATACAGGCAGCGTTTCAGGTGGACCTCCACAAGGGATCAAGGTGAGATACAGCAACATTTCAGGTGGACCTCCCACCCGGGATCAAGGTGAGATAAGGCAACGTTTCAGGTGGATCTCCACCCGGGATCAAGGTGAGATACGGCAACGTTTCAGGTGGACCTCCACCAAGGGATCAAGGTGAGATACAGGCAACGTTTCAGGTGGATCTCCACCCGGGATCAAGGTGAGATACAGGCAACGCTTCAGGTGGACCTCCACAAGGGATCAAGGTGAGATACAGGCAACGTTTCAGGTGGACCTCCACAAGGGATCAAGGTGAGATACAGGCAGCGTTTCAGGTGGATCTCCACCCGGATCAAGGTGAGATAAGGCAACACATTTCAGGGGACCTCCACCCGGGATCAAGGTAGATACAGGCAACGTTTCAGGTGGATCTCCACCCCGGATCAAGTGAGATACAGGCAACGTTTCAGGTGGATCTCCACCCGAGATCAAGGTGGATACAGGCAACGTTTCAGGTGGACCTCCACAAGGGATCAAGGTGAGATACAGGCAACATTTCAGGTGGACCTCCACCCGGCATCAAGGTGAGATACAGGCAACTTTCAGGGGACCTCCACAAGGGATCAAGGTGAGATACAGGCAACATTTCAGGTGGACCTCCACCGGGATCAAGGTGAGATACAGGCAACGTTTCAGGTGGATCTCCACCCGGGGATCAAGGTGGATACAGGCAACGTTTCAGGTGGACCTCCACCCGGGATCAAGGTGAGATACAGGCACATTTAGGTGGACCTCCCACCCGGATCAAGGTGGATACAGCACATTTCAGGTGGACCTCCACCCGGGATCAAGGTGAGATACAGGCAACGTTTCAGGTGGATCTCCACCCGGGATCAAGGTGAGATACAGGCAACGTTTCAGGGTGGATCTCCACCGGGATCAAGTGAGATACAGGCAACATTTCAGGTGGACCTCCACCTGGGATCAAGGTGAGATACAGGCACATTTCAGGTGGACCTCCACCCGGGATCAAGGTGAGATACAGGCAACATTTCGGTGGACCTCCACCCGGATCAAGGTGAGATACAGGCAACGTTTCAGGTGGATCTCCACCCGGGATCAAGGTGAGATACAGGCAACGTTTCAGGTGGACCTCCACCCAGATCAAGGTGAGATACAGGCAATGTTTCAGGTGGACCTCCACAAGGGATCAAGGTGAGATACAGCAACATATCGGTGGATTCCACCCGGGATCAAGGTGAGATACAGGCAATGTTTCAGGTGGACCTCCAAGGGATCAAGGTGAGATACAGGCAACGTTCAGGTGGACCTCCACTCGGGATCAAGGTGAGATACAGGCAACGTTTCAGATGGACCTGTATCTCCCTTGATCCAAGGTGGAGGTGACAGATTGACAGATCCTTTGACAAGCCAATAAAAAACATAACTTCGTTTACTTCTATCCTTTTAAAGCTAACGTCCTCTAGAGGCAGGCAAGAAAATTTGTATCAAATTAAAAACACATGTTAACTTAGGCTGGGTACACACCAGTATATATTTTCTGCCGACTGACCGAAAGTGCCATGGATCGGTCGGTTAGCCGAAAATATCTGCTGGTGTGTACCCAGCTTAAAAGCATAGATACATAAATTACAACTATTAAAAGTTATCACACCAGAGAAAAAAGCGTAAAAAGTAAATTTACTCCTGATAATGTTCTCCAGCTTGTAATACCTTTGTACAAACAGTATGTAAGAGTTTAAAAGGTATAGAAAAGGAATTTAAAGGATAAGTACAGAAATCAATAAAGGAATGCATTGGAAAAATTAAAAAGAACAATAATCTTGTGATAAAACTGGAAGATAAGGGGAAGGGAAGGTGGGTTTATGGAATGGAACAATATGTAAAACTATAAATAAATATTGGAAGATAAGGATGTATATAGTGAACTAAATGGGAACCCAACAGAGAAATCCAAAGAAATAGAGAGTTAAAAACAAAAGTTAAAAATCTATGTGTTGTCCAGGATATAGAACCTTTATACCAATATGGCACATGAAGGTGTCCTAAGGCAGTGGAAGATGATATACTAAGAGATGAAATGTGATGGTACTCAATGTGAGTTTATTGAAAGATAATGATTATGGTACTTAAAAGGATTTCTTATTCATACTATGAACAAATAAATGGGACAGCGATGGGGTGAAATGTGGCCCAGCATACACGACAATAAATGATTCTGAACAAAAATATGTCTACACAAATATTGACTTCAGGAAGAATGGTGACCAATCTGTTTTCAGATAAGAACACCATTACTACAGGGTGGGCAACTACATTTCACATGAGGAACTTGAACTTTTGTGAAGGGCCAGGCCAATAGGTTCAACTCAAAAGAGATTGCAGAACTGGGTTTTATAAACAATTAAATTAATATCCCTGGTTCACTGCCTGCTTGTTTTTTTATTTACTTCAAGTTTTAATAGAAAGTTTGTAATATCGTAGATCCATAAAATCATTTGATCAATTCTTATTTGTTTTTATAAAATAAATTATCCAGCCTCAGACAATCAATGGGTCTAGGTCTAGTATTGAGGGCAGTCAAGGGCTGCGTGTGGCCCCCGGGTCTTACCCTAGGTCTAGGTCTGGACTACTAGATTTGTCCTCCTCAGATCCAAACCATGATAAATGGGCATTACCCAAATCACAATCTAGGGGAAAAGAGATTAGTGACAGATGAAAGGTGAAACAGAGTTTGGATGAGGGAAATTTCAGTACAAGACCATATCCTAGTAATGTTCTCAAAAAAAAAACATAAAAAAGATGTATGCACAAAGGGCAAAACAAGCAAAAAAAAAGTAAAAACGAGTTGTGTTGTCACCAAGTACAACAAATTATGACAATATCACAAAAATTAGCCATTGTGGTGAAAACACTTTGGAGTAAACTGCACCAATCTCCCTGAGATATGAGTCCTCTAAAGCTGGCCACACACAGGCAGACATTGGATAGATTTGAGATATCTATCTAATGTCTAAAGACCACATTGTACAAGCAGTGGTTTTTTATCTTGAGATGTTTCCTATCTGACCCTTCATTTTGTATCTCAAATTTAATGCATGAAAAAACTGGCTAGGCGGTTCTTAGATAGATTGGACTAGATAGATAGGACATTTGGCTAAAGAAAGATTAGACATCTGTCTAATATCTTAAGTAGTGTATGGGCACCTTAAAGAGCCTCCATTGATGTCATATAAAAGATCGAGTTCAATAAGAGACCCATTAGAAAGAGCAGATATGGGCTCTAAAAAACCTAAAACACAAGTAACTATAACGGGCCATAAATAGAAAGACATTATTTCCCTGTCTATCCTGCACTCACTGTTACAGCTGCATAAAAGGGGATGTACATGTATGTCACCATAGGTAGATACGCAATCAAATGCGCTTATGGTAAGCATTATATTGGCCAGACATCCAGACAGTTAAAAACACGTTTGAGCCAACACAAGCTAGATATTAGATACAACAATTAGAGCAACCAGTTGTCTCTGTTTTCTGTAAAGTGAATAAAATGTGATGTTTTAAAACAGTGTTTCTCTTGATGGATTACATTACATATAGAAATTGAATATATGAGCATACACCTAGACAAGAAGCGTGTGTTGTCAAATCTTGACTAGGAATTATACAGCCCTAAGTTCACCAGACACTGATAGGTCAGCCCTGACCTTAACGTGTCTGGTGAACTAGCATTGGCTGTTGAACTGGAAGGCTGACATATAAATGCCATATGGAGGGTGGAAAATATCTGCCCCCAAACACAGACGGGTAAATACAAGTTGCCACGGTGACTGGTACATATTAATTCCCACACAGGCTGGTACAAGCAAGTTTCCACACAGACAGGTACATGCAAGTTGCCCACACAGACAGGTACATGTAAGTTGCCCAAACAGACTAGTTAATACAAGCTGCCCATGCAGACTGATACATTCAAGTTCCTACCCAGACTGGTACATGCAATTTGCATAAGAGGCTGGTACATGAATGTTGCCCACACAGACTAGTACATGCAAGTTGCCCTCAGTGACTAGTACATGTAGTATGTATAATTTTTTTTATATACCGCCACTTAGGTACGCAGCGCTGAAAAATAATATACAGATATACAAATGGGGATAGGTGAAAGTCATTATTCAGATAAATTAATATTATTTAAACATATAACATACAAGTTTCCCACAGTGACTGGTACGTACAAGTTGTCCACAGTGACTAGTATATACAAGTTGCCCAAACAGACTGGCACATACAAGTTGACCACACAGACTGGTACATACAAGTTACCCACACAGATCGGTACATGCAAGTTGCCCACACAGATTGGTACATGCAACTTG
The DNA here is from genome assembly GCA_019447015.1 of Hymenochirus boettgeri. Taxonomy (NCBI): domain Eukaryota; kingdom Metazoa; phylum Chordata; class Amphibia; order Anura; family Pipidae; genus Hymenochirus; species Hymenochirus boettgeri. The sequence goes on from CM033470.1 coordinate 348,595,297, forward strand.
CCCACAGTCACTATACATTCAAGTTGCCCACACAGAAGACTGTATGCAAGTTGCCCACAGTGACTGGTAATATATGTTGTAAGAGAGATGTGAAGGCAGGCCGACAGAGGCAAATAAATCACAGCTACTGTAGGGAGACAGCGAGTGTGCCCGTGCATCCAGATGCAATGTTTTCATTTACTTTTACAGGGCCTTGCTTCTAATATTTACAGTAGGGATACATATCCCTTATATACATGAGCGGTACCCAGAGTTCCGTATAATTCAGTCTGTGTCTTTGTACCTTTATATGTACACAGAATTCTCAGTGACTTCTAATATCCTTATAATTTACAGCAGTGGATAAATTATACATTATATACATGAATGTTACCCAGAGTCCCTGTATAACTCAGCCTGTGTCATTGCACCTTTATTTGGACACGAAATCCTCAGTGACTTCTAATATCCTTATAATTTACAGCACTGGATAAATATACATTAATAAATGAGTGGTACCCAGAGTTCTCTGTATAACTCAGTCTGTGTCCTTGTACCTTAAATGTACACAGAACTCGGTGACTTCTATATATTATAATTCAGTAGAGATACATATCCCTTATAATACATGAGTGGTACCCAGAGTTCCCTGTATAACTCAGTCTGTGTCCTTGTACCTTTAAATGGACACAGAACTCCTCAGTGACTTCAATATCCTTATAATTTACAGTAGGGATACATTATCCCTTATAATACAAGAGTGGTACCCAGAGTTCCCTGTATAACTCAGTCTGTGTCCTTTTACCTTTATATGGACACAGAACCCCTCAGTGACTTCTAATATCATTATAATTTACAGTAGGGGATACATTATCCTTATTATACATGAGTGGTACCCAGAGTTCCCTGATAACTCACCCTGTGTCCTTGTACCTTTTATGGACGCAGAACCCCTCAGTGACTTCTAATATCCTTATAATTTACAGTAGGGGATACAGTATCCTTATAATACATGAGTTGTACCCAGAGTTCTCTGTATAACTCAGTCTGTGTCCTTTTTCCTTTATATGGACACTAACTCCTCAGAGGTTTAATATACTTATAATTTACAGTAGTGCATAAATTATACATTATAATACATAAGTGGTACCCAGAGTTCCCTGACCTGTATAACTCAGCCTTTACTTTATATAGGCACATAATTCCTCAGTGAATTTAATATCTTTTAATTTACAGTAGGGGATACATTATCCCTTATAATACATGAGTGGTACCCAGAGTTCCCTGTATAAAACTCACCCTGTGTCCTTGTACCTTAAATGGACACAGAACTCCTCAGTGACTTCTAATATCATTATAATTTACAGTAGAGATACATTATCCCTTATAATACATGAGTGGTACCCAGAGTTCCCTGATAAACTCAGTCTGTGTCCTTGTACCTTTATATGGACACTGAACTCCTCAGTGATTCTAATATCCTTATAATTATAGTAGTGGATATATTATACATATTAATACATAAGTGGTACCCAGAGTTCCCTGTGTAACTCAGCCTGTGTCCTTGAACTTTATATAGACAACATAACTTCCAGTGACTTCTAATATCTTATAATTACAGTAGGGATACATTACCCCTTATAATACATGAGTGGTACCCAGGTTCCCTGTATAACTCAGTCTGTGTCCTTGTACCTTTATACCTTTATTGGACACAGAACTCCTCAGTGACTTCTAATGCTTATAATTTACAGTAGGGGATACATTATCCGTTATAATACATGAGTGGTACCCAAAGTTTACTGTATAATGCATTCTGTGTCCTTGTACCTTTATATAGCACAGAACTCCTCAGTGACTTCTAATCCTTAATGTACAGTAGGGGATACATTATCCCTTATAATACATGAGTGGTACCCAGAGTTCCCTGTAAACTCAGTCTGTGTCATTGTAACTTTATATGGACACAGAACTCCTCAGTGACTTCTAATGCTTATAATTTACAGTAGGGGATACATTATCCGTTATAATACATGAGTGGTACCCAAAGTTTCCTGTATAACGCATTCTGTGTCCTTGTACCTTTATATAGACACAGAACTCCCCAGTGACTTCTAATATCCTTATAATTTACAGTAGGGGATACATTATCCGTTATAATACATGAGTGGTACCCAGAGTTCCCTGTATAACTCTGTGGCCTTGTACCTTTATATAGACACAGAACTCCTCAGTGACTTCTAACATCCTTATAATTTACGGTAGGGGATACATTATCCCTTATAATAAATGAGTGGTACCCAGAGTTCCCTGTATAACTCAGCCTGTGTCCTTGAACCTTTATATAGACACATAACTTCTCAGTGACTTCTAATATCCTTATAATTTACAGTAGGGGATACATTACCCCTTATAATACATGAGTGGTACCCAGAGTTCCCTGTATAACTCAGTCTGTGTCCTTGTACCTTTATACCTTTATATGGACACAGAACTCCTCAGTGACTTCTAATATGCTTATAATTTACAGTAGGGGATAACATTATCCGTTATATACATGAGGGGTACCCAAAGTTTACTGATAATGCATTCTGTGTCCTTGTACCTTTATATAGACACAGAACTCCTCAGTGACTTCTAATATCCTTATAATGTACAGTAGGGGATACATTATCCCTTATAATACATGAGTGGTACCCAGAGTTCCCTGTATAACTCTGTGTCCTTGTACCTTTATATTGACACAGAACTCCTCAGTGACTTCTAAATCCTTTAATTTACAGTAGGGGATACATTATCCCTTATAATACATGAGTGGTACCCAGAGTTCCCGTATAACTCAGTCTGTGTCATTGTAACTTTATATGGACACAGAACTCCTCAGTGACTTCTAATAGCTTATAATTTACAGTAGGGGATACATTATCCGTTAAATACATGAGTGGTACCAAAGTTTCTGTATAACGCATTCTGTGTCCTTGTACCTATATAGACACAGAACTCCCCAGTGACTCTAATATCCTTATAATTTACAGTAGGGGATACATTATCGTATAATACATGAGTGGTACCCAGAGTTCCTGTAAACTCTGTGTCCTTGTACCTTATATTGACACAGAACTCCTCAGTGACTTCTAATATCCTTAAATTTACGGTAGGGATACATTATCCCTATAATAAATGGTGGTACCCAGAGTTCCCTGTAAACTCAGTCTGTGTCATTGTACCTTTATATGGACACAGAACTCCTCAGTGACTCTAATATCTATATTTACAGTAGGGATACATTTTCCCTTATAATACATGAGTGGTACCCAGAGTTCCCTGTATAACTCAGTCTGTGTCCTGTACCTTATATGGACACAGAACTCCTCAGTGACTTTTAATATCCTTATAATTTACAGTAGGGGATACATTATCCTTGTAATACATGAGTGGTACCCAGAGTTCCCTGTATAACTCAGTCTGTGTCCTTGTACCTTTATATGGACACAGAACTCCTCAGTGACTTCTAATATCCTATAATTTACAGTGGGAACATTATATCTTATAATACATGAGTAGTACCCAGAGTTCCCTGTATAACTCAGTCTGTGTCCTTGTACCTTTATATGGACACAGAACTCCTCCGTGACTTTTAATATCCTTATAATTTACAGTAGGGGATACATTATCCCTTATAATACATGAGTGGTACCCAGAGTTCCCTGTATAACTCAGTCTGTGTCCTTGTACCTTCATATTGACAAAGAAATCCTCAGTGACTTCTAATATCTTATAATTTCAGTAGGGGATACATTATCCCTTATAATACATGAGTGGTACCCAGAGTTCCTGTATAACTAGTCTGTGTCCTTGTACCTTCATATTGACACAGAACTCCTCAGTGACTTCTAATATCCTTATAATTTACAGTAGGGGATACATTATCCCTTATAATACATGAGTGGTACCCAGAGTTCCCTGTATAACTCAGTCTGTGTCCTTGTACCTTTATATGTACACAGAACTCCTCAGTGACTTTTAATATCCTTATAATTTACAGTAGGGGATACATTATCCCTTATAATACATGAGTGGTACCCAGAGTTCCCTGTATAACTCAGTCTGTGTCCTTGTACCTTCATATTGACACAGAACTCCTCAGTGACTTCTAATATCCTTATAATTACAGTAGGGGATACATTATCCCTTATAATACATAGTGGTACCCAGAGTTCCCTGTATAACTCAGTCTGTGTCCTTGTACCTTTAATAGACACAGAACTCCTCAGTGACTTCTATAATCCTTATAATTTACAGTAGGGGATACATTATCCCTTATAATATGAGTGGGTACCCAGAGTTCCCTGTATAACTCAGTCTGTGTCCTTGTACCTTTATATGGACACAGAACTCCTCAGGTGACTTCTAATATCCTTATAATTTACAGTAGGGGATACATTATCCCTTATAATACATGGTGGTACCCAGAGTTTCCCTGTATACTCAGTCTGTGTCCTTGTACCTTTATATGGACCACAGCATCCTCCGTGATTCTAATATCCTTATAATTTACGGTAGGGGATACATTATCCCTTATAATAAATGAGTGGTACCCAGAGTTCCCTGTATAACTCAGTCTGTGTCATTGTACCTTTATATGGACACAGAACTCCTCAGTGACTTCTAATATCCTTATAATTTACAGTAGGGGATACATTATCCCTTATAATACATGAGTGGTACCCAGAGTTCCCTGTATAACTCAGTCTGTGTCCTTGTACCTTTATATGGACACAGAACTCCTCAGTGACTTCTAATATCCTTATAATTTACAGTAGGGGATACATTATCCCTTGTAATACATGAGTGGTACCCAGAGTTCCCTGTCCTGTGTAACAATACCTCAATGTGATAGACATTACACTATATTGTGTTGTATTCCTGAATTCACGACCAGGGCTCTGTTTATAAATGGTATAAAGTGATTTGTCTATAGTGTTTTGTTTTGCACAGAGGATGAACAATCCCCAGTCTGATCCAGTTGAATTACCAGTTACAATCTCTGTGCTAAATGGAAATTGATTTTCCAGTTAAATGGTTTAATTAACAACACAGAAGGCGTTCTGGGTCTCACCTAACCTGATAGTCAGCAATCTCTCTCTCTCTCTCTGTGTCCCTGGATTTGGGGGGCTCTATTACACCTGGGGGTGTCTAATGCCTCCCACTGATTACAGTGGTTACCCCCAAACCTTATCCTCAGTGATCCCCAGGATGGGATGGTTTCTTTGTCTCTGTGATGTGGGACATTGATTACCCATTATGGAGATGGATGATGAAAGGATAATGAGAATTTGTCCCATTTAACGTGATTATCTCGGATAATTGGCAGACAGCCCTGGTGTGACTAATATCGAACCAGGTGCAGGACACACATTACTGACACGCACATACGTGCAAAGCAGCAGAGAAAGCTTAATAACACGCAGTCACAACACTTTAATATTGTCATCTCAACCTCTCTCTGGACCCCAAGAGCTTACAATCTAATGGTCATATTTATAACGCGTGTTGTTTCCATAACATGGCGTCATGTTAAACGCGAGCAGTCTGTGGTTTGCAAAGTCCCCGTACAATACCAACCGTGGCACAGAATACTGATACGGTGCTGTATTTACCATCCACGTGGAATCGGCCGTAATAGAACACGGATCTCCAACCTGCAGACCCCCACATATTTGAAAGCTAACATATCATACCCGTGTTTTACTGCTGCGGTTGGAATTTAGTGAACACGCCTATGAAACAGAAACATGTCTGCAAACCCCTGGTAACTGGTAATTTTATCGCCAGACCGCTGGCACCGACCCATAGAAATGGTCATTTCCAACACTGCGGGTTAATAAATAGGCCCCTAAGAACCCCCTGGGCCCCTAGTCATGGAGAACATACAAACTCCTTTCAGATGCAGCCTAGTATGGATTTAAACCTGTGTCTCAGCGCCGTAACTGCAGAGCCACCAGATTAAACCCCACATTTTTCCAGCAGCTTCACTTGTTTCCCTGTGAAAGGGGATTAACCATCAAGGGTAAAATCTACAGGGGAGGGGGAATGTGCTGCATCAGGGGGAATCCAAACAATCATTTATCTACTTGGCAGCTCCTTTCAGGTTGGAACCAGCGAAATAATCTGATTGGCTGTCCCAGGAGCTCTAATCATTTCTCAGTGAGGATGAAGTGAGACATCTCTGGGAGAGTCCAGGTCCCTCCTTGTTTTCCTGTCCATCCCCTGTGGTTTCCTATAATGAGATCTCCAGCTGTCCTAGGAGATCACAGGGACTAACCCAGGATATATATTGTCACACTGGGAACAACTGGTAAAGGAACAGGCTAAGGGGGCACCTGCACACTGGAGACAATCCAATTGGCAGCTCCTCAGCACCTGGAGGTAAGTGGTTTTTATAGGATGTACCAGGAATAAACCATCTCACAGCCCTCTTTGTATTTGGAGAGTTGGCATCGTCACTAACGCAAGATTAAAGGCCAAGCGAAGACCATACGGTGACCGGTTATTATTCAGATCTTTCCATAAAGTTCCGTGTTCTTAGAATATGAAACACTGTGTTTATATTGGAATCCTGCCACTCACAGAGTTGGAATAAATATTATCATAGTACAGAGACGTTGGGTGTTGTAGTAAACTGGGGGCTCTGGTTCTTGTCCCAACATTGGACATTTTTATATCCCCCGTCTCTTTAATGGTGTTTATTCTTATTCCGACTAACCTGATATCTCTAACTGGCTTATATCCCTCTAACAAATCAACATAGAATCATTTCTATTGGTCGCCCAATTGCTGTAATGTTTACCTGTTTTCTTATTGGTCATACTTTATTCTGCACATTCCTTGGGGGTCACCCTCCGTCTCTATAATATTCAGGGTTTATTTCACACTTTATCTGAACGCAATGTGTGATCTGTCATGAAGAGTCAAATTAATATTTAATAATGTGTGTGGGATCTGCCAGACCGCTTGCCGTGCTAGAAGAAAATGAATCAACTTTCACGCACACCAACAGCATCTTCTGTTTCTTGCATATACCATCGGGTAACATCAAACAGAGTCTGCGACTAGTTCAATTTTTTCAAACTCGCTGCTGTATTTTCGCTAATTATTGTAAATTCTATAATTATCGAATTTACGGGCCGTTCGCTAACCTTAGAATGTATCATTTGCTAACCCTCGAATGTATCGTTCGTTTTCGGTAACCCTCGAATTTATGGTTCGTTTTTCACTAACCCAAGAATGGAAAATTTCAATAATAAGTATTTAAGTAATTTTGTTTGTTTTTGTTTAATGGTTTAACAAGCATGGAAACTTCCAAATCACATTAGTAAAAGATTGACGATTGATTCCTCCATGTGTGGCCAAGTGTACAATTCCTTTTCAGTCAATCGTCTTTATTTACCAGAACCATTAAATGCAATTTGACCCATGTATTTAAAATAGCTTTAAAAGGCATGTTCACCCATGAAATTAAAAATTTAACTCACCCCCCAAAACTACAAAATATGGGTTAATCTGTTTTGCAGTAGAAGTAGGTTCTCCCCAGGGCCACTTCTACCATTAGGCAGAGTGAGACATTTGTCTCAGGTGACACCCCTGCACTGAAGAAGAAAGGTGGCAGACAGGCAGTGGTGGAAAAAAATGTTTTTTCCCTTGACCGGTCAAGCAAAAAAGGAATTTTCCTTAGTAACAGATATGATTTTGTTAAAGTAATTTTATATATTTAGGTTAGCTTTAGTTTGTTGGAGAAAGGTTAGACTAGTTGTGTTAGTTAGGGCCGAGCTGAAAGAGTCACCACTTTAAAACAGCGGCTTCGCAGCTCGCCTGGAAATAATCACAGCATTCAAAAGTTTGGCTCAGGCAGAAGAAATCCTAGAAGTGCCCTTGCCCTTCCCTCTGCTTCTCAAAAGGTTTCCACTTCCTCTTTGAGCTTTTTACAAGCTCGCACATGCTCAGCTGGAGGCAGGTAGGGGAATATATCGGAATAGCATTCAGTCATTGGCTGTGATGTCAACAATTATTAATTGGAGGTGTGACCTTGCGCCTTACGGTGGCCATACACATGTGATTAGGATCACATTTATGGGGATGGATACTATTGGAATCTGTCAGGAATTTATTCAGTCCTGACCAACCTACCATACACTGTATGGAGATCTGTCGGCCAAAGTAAAAGGAGACGATACTGACCTACCGTAATGCCCATGGTAATGGTTTGGAGGCACCATGGTTGGTTGTTTTCAGCCCCCACACCTTGCCTCCTGTCTATTAATAATTAATATCAGCCATCATGTGTAGGGAGCCTTAACTAAAGAAACAAGTCAGATAAGGAACATTAAACGGAGATACAACAGAGATACAACGATCTTCTATCCAATGATCCCCCTACAGACAGACAGACTGGCAGGATGGCTCATTCAGTGGTTATAGATCTGTAGATCTGAGATATGAAGGATCCCAATTAGCCATGTTCCCCATCGGAAAGACGCGTTGCCAATTCTTTCCAACATTACATGTCCTAAAATACCAATCATGGGGCAAAATACCAGCCCCACTGCAATGTCACATTGTTATATTAACCATCAGAGTGCCCAGCATTGCACAGGGTTTTCCAATCAAAACCTTGTTGTGCTCAGTCAACAGACGGCAACACAAAGGTCAGATTAGATTCCTAATTCCTGGTCTAATTTCCCCCCCAAAGTCTCATTAAAATCGTTCCCCAATGATCTGCCAAACCTGCCAAATCAGTTCTCGATCCACATTGTCCTTGACCTATCGGCCTTTGATTCTGTGGACCACTCTCTTCTCATGCAAATTCTATATTCTCTGGGCATCCAAAATCAAGCTGCGGCGTGGTTGTCTTCTTATCTCTCTAACAGATATTTCACTGTCTCCTGTGCTAATAAGACTTCCTATAAAGTCCTGCTTAGTGTGGGGCTCCCCAGGGCTCTGTTTTGGGACACTAACCCCCTGAAGGTCTCTATTTCCTCCTGGATGGCGCACTGCCACCTTAAACTTAATGTATCCTCAACTTATTATTTCCCTGCTAAACCTGGACCTAGTCCTCCCTTCTCCATCTCTATTGACAATATGGCCATTAACCCAGTTGAATCTGCACGCTGCCTTGGAGTGATCTTTGACTCCTCTATTTCCTTCCATCATCACATTAACAATGTCACTAGGACCTGTCGTTTTCTCCTTCGCAATATTGCCAAGATCCGCCCTTTTCTCTCTCACTGCTAAAATGCTCATCCATGCCCTTATAATCTCCCGCCTTGACTATTGTAGTATTTTTCTACTTGGTCTCCCGTCTGTCATTTGCCCCCTCTCCAATTGATCCTGAACTCAGCAGTTCGGATCCTCTCACTCTCCTCCAAGAGAGAACCTGCAACCTCAATACTGCAGTCTATGGGGTGGATTCCCATAAAACAAAGAATAATATTCAATACCCTTCTTTTGAGCTTAAATACCCTTAAATATGCTGCACTGCCCTACTTATCTTCTCTCTTGGCCCCACATGCTCCTGGCCATGCCCTCCGTTCCTCACTAGACAATCTTCTCCGCAAACTGCTCTCTTGAACTCTCACTTGGCCAGGTGACATCCATTAATACTTTCAAATCTAAACTTTGTTCCCACCCCTTATCTTGTATCAATATATAGTCCCTCCCACTTGATTGTAAGCTCTTTGGGGCAGAAATCTTAGCCCTAATGTATCAAGGCACATTTATATCTATTTATAAATACATGTATTTTTATTTATCTGTTTAATTGCACTTATCCCCTTGTCTGTATACTCTGTATGTTATCTTGTATAACACTGCGTACCCAAGTGGCCCTTTATAAAGAAAATTATACATACATATGTTTGTATAATTCCAGTAACATACATACACCCATTGACTTGCATATAGAAATAAATAAGGTGCTGTAAGATAAATTCTATATGAAATATGTAAGAAGATATGAGAAGATTCAGATCTCTTTCCTGGGAAAACATTTCTTTATAGAAACTTTACAGTCCAGAAACCGGTTACCTGCTGTGGTAATTAAAGAGAATTCATTTCATTACTTGGATCAATTTGTACCAGGGCCATTAAGGAGTCCAGAGGAAGGTCTTCTCCAGCTCTAGCTGAAGCACCAGCATTGCTCTTAGACAAGTATGGGAAGGGCGTGCTAATGGGTTCTTTATACAAACGACACATACAATAAACATTCTGGTACTTAGTTCCCCAGTAGGTCATATTGAGTCCAGAGGAAGGTCTTCTCCAGCTCTAGCTGAAGCACCAGCATTGCTCTTTTGATGAGTATGGGAAGGGCGTGCTAATGGGTTCTTTATACAAACGACACATACAATAAACATTCTGGTACTTAGTTCCCCAATAGGTGTCATATTGAGTGCCCATGGACATGCTTACATTAAATTTATTTTCTTCTAACTTAAGGCTTAATAACAAATTTACTGTGAGAACGATGAACCCGTCTCCCTTTACATGTGGCAACATATAGTCCCTAGAAGGACATAACTGTGTGTAGGGTTGACCTTGACTATTGTAGTAGGGGAAACAGTTTACTAGTTGCAGCATCACATAGGAACAGTTTATAGATTCCATCTACATATGTAATTGACTAAATATCCACATATTACCTAACTGTGTCTATGAACCTTCTAGGTTTCTGTCTATCGTTACAGGTGAGAATGGTACCTACATGGTGGAAACTCCCCCTGCACATCTGCATTTCCATCCCACAAACACTAGGGCAGAACATGAACTCACTTACATTTGGAGAAGCCACCAACAGAACCAGGCTGCCGAGTTCCTCCTCTAAAGGCCAAATGTCTGAAATGTTGACAGGTAATAAATTGTAGCTCTGTCTAAAGTGTGAACATATGACATGGATAAAATATGAAACAATGCAATTAGATGACCAGAGTATTTGTGTGAAGTGCCAGGGATACTAGGCCTAGTACACATGGGTGGGTGACCAGGATCTTTCTGCCAAGATAAATATCAATCAATAAAAGGACTGGTACACTGTTGGTCAAGTATTAAAGAGGAACCACCATATTTTGACCATATTTGCTGTCAATGGGAGCCCAATTGTCTGAAATATCTGATTAGGCTTCACCTGTCTGAATATCTGATTAGGCTTGCCAATCTGTCTGAAATATCTGATTAGCTGCCAATCTGTCTGAAATATCTGATTAGGGCCTGCCAATCTGTCTGAAATATCTGATTAGGCTGGCCAATCTGTTGAAATATCTGATTAGGCTGCCAATCTGTCTGAAATATCTGATTAGGATGCCAACCTGCTCTGAAATATCTGATTAGGCTGCCAACCTGTCTGAAATATCTGATTAGGCTGCCAACCTGTCTGAAATATCTGATTAGGCTGCCAACTGTCTGAAATATCTGATTAGGCTGCCAACCTGAAATATCTGATTAGGTGCCAATCTGTCTGAAATATCTGATTAGGCTGCCAACCTGTCTGAATATCTGATTAGGCTGCCAATCTGTCTGAAATATCTGATTAGGCCCAACCTGTCTGAAATATCTGATTAGACTCCAATCTGTCTGAAATATCTAATTAGGCTGCCAACCTGTCTGAAATACTGATTAGGCTGCCAACCTGTCTGAAATATCTGATTAGGCTGCCAACTGTCTGAAATCTGATTAGGATGCCACCTGTCTGAAATATCTGATTAGGCTGCCAATCTGTCTGAAATATCTGATTAGTGCCAACCTGTTTGAAATATCTGATTAGGGCTGCCAATCGTCTGAAATATCTGATTAGGCTGCCAATCTGTCTGAAATATATGATTAGGATGCCAACCTGTCTCAAAATATCTGATTAGGCTGCCAATCTGTCTGAAATATCTGATTAGGCTGCCAATCTGTCTGAAAAATCTGATTAGGCTGCCAACCTGAAATATCTGATTAGGTGCTCCAACCTGTCTGAATAGCTGATTAGGCGGCCAACCTGTCTGAAATATCTGATTAGGCTGCCAACCTGTCTGAAATATCTGATTAGGATGCCAACCTGTCTGAAAATCTGATTAGGCTGCCACTGTCTGAATATCTGATTGGCTGCCAACCGTCGAAATATCTGATTAGGCTGCCAATCCGTCTGAAATATCTGATTAGGCTGCCAACCTGTCTGAAATATCTGATTAGGCTGCCAACCTGTCTGAAATATCTGATTAGGTCTGCCCATCTGTCTGAAATATCTGATTAGGATGCCAACCTGTCTGAATATCTGATTAGGCTGCCAATCTGTCTGAAATATCTGATTAGGGCGCCAACCTGTCTGAAATATCTGATTAGGCTGCCAATCTGTCTGATATCTGATTAGGCTGCCAATCTGTCTGAAATATCTGATTAGGATGCCAACCTGTCTGAAATATCTGATTAGGCTGCCAACCGTCTGAAATATCTGATTAGGCTCCAATCTGTCTGAATATCTGATTAGGCGCCAACCTGAAATATCTGATTAGGATGCCAATCTGTCTGAAATATCTGATTGGCTGCCAATCTGTCGAAATATCTGATTAGGCTGCCAATCTGTCTGAAATATCTGATTAGGCTGCCAATCTGTCTGAAATATCTGATTAGGATGCCAACCTGTCTGAAATATCTGATTAGGCTGCCAGCCTGAAATATCTGATTAGATGCCAACCTGAATAATCTGATTAGATGCCAATGTGTCTGAAATATCTAATAGGATGCCAACTGTCTGAAATATCTGATTAGGCTGCCAATCTGTCTGAAATATCTGATTAGGTCCACCTGTCTGAAATATCTGATTAGGCTGCCAATCTGTCTGAAATATCGATTAGGCTGCCATCTGTCTGAAATATCTGATTAGGCTGCCAACCGAAATATCTGATTAGGATGCCAATCTGTCGAAATATCTGATTAGGCTGCCAACTGTCGAAAATATCTGATTAGGCGCCAATCTGTGAAATATCTGATTAGGCGCCATATGTCTGAATATCTGATTAGGATGCCAACCTGTCTAATATCTGATTAGGCTGACATCTGTCTGAAATATCTGATTAGGCTGCCAATTGTCTGAAATATCTGATTAGGCTGCCAACCTGAAATATCTGATTAGGATGAACATGTGTCGGAATATCTAATTAGATGCCAACCTGTCTGAAATATCTGATTAGGCTGCCAATCTGTCTGACTATCTGATTAGGCTGCCAATCTGTCGGAAATATCTGATTAGGCTGCCAATCTGTCTGAAATATCTGATTAGGCTGCCAATCTGTCTGAAATATCTACTGGATCCTAGGCTGCAAACCTTCCATTATACAAACGACACATACAATAAACATTCTGGTACTTAGTTCCCCAGTAGGTCATATTGAGTCCAGAGGAAGGTCTTCTCCAGCTCTAGCTGAAGCACCAGCATTGCTCTTTTGATGAGTATGGGAAGGGCGTGCTAATGGGTTCTTTATACAAACGACACATACAATAAACATTCTGGTACTTAGTTCCCCAATAGGTCATATTGAGTGCACATGGACATTGCTTAACATTAAATTTATTTTCTTCTAATCTTAAGGCTTAATAACAGAATTTTACTGTGAGAACGATGAACCCGTCTCCCTTTACATGTGGCAACATATAGTCCCTAGAAGGACATAACTGTGTGTATGGGTTGACCTTGACTATGTAGTAGGGGAAACAGTTACTAGTTGCAGCATCACATAGGAACAGTTTATAGATTCCATCTACATATGTAATTGACTTAAATATCCACATATTACCTAACTGTGTCTATGAACCTTCTAGGTTTCTGTCTATCGTTACAGGTGAGAATGGTACCTACATGGTGGAAACTCCCCTGCACATCTGCATTTCCATCCCACAAACACTAGGGGCAGAACATGAACTCACTTACATTTGGAGAAGCCACCAACAGAACCAGGCTGGCCGAGTTCCTCCTCTAAAGGCCAAATGTCTGAAGATGTTGACAGGTAATAAATTGTAGCTCTGTCTAATAGTGTGAACATATGAACATGGATAAAATATGAACAATGCAATTAGATGACCAGAGATTTGTGTGAAGTGCCAGGGGATACTAGGCCTAGTACACATGGGTGGGTGACCAGGATCTTTCTGCCAAGATAAATATCAATCAATAAAAGGACTGGTACACTGTTGGTCAAGTATTAAAGAGGAACCACCAATATTTTGACCATATTTGCTGTCAATGGGAGACCAATTGTCTGAAATATCTGATTAGGCTTCCAATCTGTCTGAAATATCTGATTAGGCTGCCAATCTGTCTGAAATATCTGATTAGGCTGCCAATCTGTCTGAAATATCTGATTAGGCTGCCAATCTGTCTGAATATCTGATAGGTATGCCAATATGGCTGCTGAAATATCGATTAGGATGCCAACCTGTCTGAAATATCTGATTAGGCTGCCAACCTGTCTGAAATATCTGATTAGGCTGCCAACTGTCTGAAATATCTGATTAGGCTGCCAATCTGTCCTGAAATATCTGATTAGGCTGCAACCTGAAAATATCTGATTAGGATGCCAATCTGTCTGAAATATCTGATTAGGCTGCCAACCGTCTGAAATATCTGATTAGGTGCCAATCTGTCTGAAATATCTGATTAGGATGCCAACCTGTCTGAAATATCTGATTAGACTGCCAATCTGTCTGAAATATCTAATTAGGCTGCCAACCTGTCTGAAATATCTGATTAGGCTGCCAACCTGTCTGAAATATCTGATTAGGCTGCCAATCTGTCTGAAATATCTGATTAGGATGCCAACCTGTCTGAAATATCTGATTAGGCTGCCAATCTGTCTGAAATATCTGATTAGGCTGGCCAACCTGTTTGAAATATCTGATTAGGCTGCCAATCTGTCTGAAATATCTGATTAGGCTGCCAATCTGTCTGAAATATATGATTAGGATGCCAACCTGTCTCAAAATATCTGATTAGGCTGCCAATCTGTCTGAAATATCTGATTAGGGGCCCAATCTGTCTGAAAAATCTGATTAGGCTGCCAACCTGAAATATCTGATTAGGCTGCCAACCTGTCTGAAATAGCTGATTAGGCTGCCAACCTGTCTGAAATCTCGATTAGGCTGCCACATGTCTGAAATATCTGATTAGGATGCCAACCTGTCTGAAATATCTGATTAGGCTGCCAACTGTCTGAAAATCTGATTAGGCGCCAACCGTCTGAAATATCTGATTAGGCTGCCAACCTGTCTGAAATATCTGATTAGGCTGCCAACTGTCTGAAATATCTGATTAGGCTGCCACCTGTCTGAAAATAGGATTAGTCTGCCAATCTGTCTGAAATATCTGATTAGGATGCCAACCTGTCTGAAATATCTGATTAGGCTGCCATCTGTCTGAAATATCTGATTAGGCTGCAACTCTGTCTGAAAATCTGATTAGGCGCCAATCTGTCTGAAATATCTGATTAGGCTGCCAATCTGTCTGAAATATCTGATTAGGATGCAACCTGTCTGAAATATCTGATTAGGCTGCCAATCTGTCTGAAATATCTGATTAGGCTGCCAATCTGTCTGAAATATCTGATTAGGCTGCCAACCTGAAATATCTGATTAGGATGCCAATCTGTCTGAAATATCTGATTAGGCTGCCAATCTGTCGGAAATATCTGATTAGGCTGCCAATCTGTCTGAAATATCTGATTAGGCTGCCAATCTGTCTGAAATATCTGATTAGGATGCCAACCTGTCTGAAATATCTGATTAGGCTGCCAGCCTGAAATATCTGATTAGGATGCCAACCTGAAATATCTGATTAGGATGCCAATGTGTCTGAAATATCTAATTAGGATGCCAACCTGTCTGAAATATCTGATTAGGCTGCCAATCTGTCTGAAATATCTGATTAGGATGCCAACCTGTCTGAAATATCTGATTAGGCTGCCAATCTGTCTGAAATATCTGATTAGGCTGCCAATCTGTCTGAAATATCTGATTAGGCTGCCAACCTGAAATATCTGATTAGGATGCCAATCTGTCTGAAATATATTAGGCGCAATCGTCGGAAAAATCTGATTAGGCTGCCAATCTGTCTGAAATATCTGATTAGGCTGCCAATCTGTCTGAAATATCTGATTAGATGCCAACTGTCTGAATATCGATTAGGCTGCCAATCTGTCTGAAATATCTGATTAGGCTGCCAATCTGTCTGAAATATCTGATTAGGCTGCCAACCTGAAATATCTGATTAGGATGCCAATGTGTCTGAAATATCTAATTAGGATGCCAACCTGTCTGAAATATCTGATTAGGCTGCCAATCTGTCTGAAATATCTGATTAGGCTGCCAATCTGTCTGAAATATCTGATTAGGCTGCCAATCTGTCTGAAATATCTGATTAGGCTGCCAACTGTCGAATATGATTAGCGCCAACCTGTCTGAAATATCTGATTAGGCTGCCAACCTGTCTGAAAATCTGATTAGCTGCCAATCTGTCTGAAATATCGGATTAGGTGCCAACCTGTCTGAAATATCTGATTAGGCTGCCAATCTGTCTGAAATATCTGATTAGGCTGCCAACCTGTCTGAAATAGTGATTAGGTGCCATCTGTCTGAAATATGATTAGGCTGCCAACTGTCTGAAATATCTGATTAGGCTGCCAATCTGTCTGAAATATCTGATTAGGCTGCCAACCTGTCTGAATATCTGATTAGGCTGCCAATCTGTTCTGAAATATCTGATTAGGATGCAACCTGTTAAATATGATTAGGCTGCAATCTGTCTGAAATATCTATTAGGCTGCAATCTGTTGAAATCTGATTAGCTGCCAATGTCTGAAATATCTGATTAGGAGTGCCAACCGTCTGAAATATCTGATTAGGCTGCCAATCTGTCTGAAATATATGTTAGGGCGCCCATCTGTTTGAAATATCTGATTAGGCTGCCAACCTGAAATATCTGATTAGGATGCCAATGTGTCTGAAATATCTGATTAGGATGCCAACCTGTCTGAAATATCTGATTAGGCTGCCAACCTGAAATATCTGATTAGGATGCCAACTGAAAATATCTGATAGGATGCCAATGTGTTGAAATATCTATAGGATGCCAACCTGTTTGAAATATCTCTGATTAGGCTGCCAACTGTCTGAAATATCTGATTAGGGGCCACCGTCTGAAATATCTGATTGGATGCCAATCTGTCTGAAATATCTGATTAGGCTGCCAATCTGTCTGAAATATCTGATTAGGCTGCCACCTGACATATCTGATTAGGATGCCAATCTGTCTGAAATATCTGATTAGGCTGCCAATCTGTCGGAAATATCTGATTAGGCTGCCAATCTGTCTGAAATATCTGATTAGGTGCCAAGTCTGTCTGAAATATCTGATTAGGATGCCAACCTGTCTGAAATATTGATTAGGCTGCCAATCTGTCTGAATATTGATTAGGCTGCCAATCTGTCGAAATATCTGATTAGGCTGCCAATCTGAAATATCTGATTAGGATGCCAATGTGTTGAATATCTAATAGGTGCAACCTGTCTGAATATCTGATTAGGCTGCCAATCTGTCTGAAATATCTGATTAGGCTGCCAATACTGTTTGAAATATTGATTAGGCTGCCAATCTGTCTGAAATATCTGATATAGGCTGCCATCTGTTGAAATATTATGTTAGGCTGCCAACCTGTCTGAAATATCTGATTAGGCTGCCAACCTGTCGAATATCTGATTAGGCTGCCAACTGTCTGAAATCCTGTAGGATCAACTGTCTGAAATATCTGATTAGGCTGCCAATCGTCTGAAATATCGATTAGGCTGCCAACCTGAAATATCTGATTAGGTGCCAATCTGTCGAAAATCTGATTAGGCGCCAATCTGTCGGAAATATCTGATTAGGCTGCCAACCTGTCTGAAAGATCTGATTAGGCTGCCAATCTGTTGAAATATCTGATTAGGCATGCCAACCTGTCTGAAATATCTGATTAGGATGCCAACCTGTCTGAAATATCTGTTAGGCTGCCAATCTGTCTTGAAATATCTGATTAGGCTGCCAACCTGAAATATTGATTAGGATGCCAATCTGTCTGAAATATCTGATTAGGTGCCAATCTGTCGGAATATCTGATTAGGCTGCCAAACCTGTCTGAAAGATATGATTAGGCTGCCCAATCGTCGAAATATGATTAGGCTGCCAACCTGTCTGAAATATCTGATTAGTGCCTAATCGTGAAATATTGATTAGGTGCTAATCTGTCTGAATATTGATTAGGCTGCAATCTGTCTGAATATCTGATTAGGCTGCCAACCTGTTGAAATATCTGATTAGGCTGCCAATCTGTCTGAAATATCTGATTCAGGCTGCCAATCTGTCTGAAATATCTGATTAGGCTGCCAATCTGTCTGAAATATCTGATTAGGCTGCCAACCTGTCTGAAATATCTGATTAGGCTGCCAATCCTGTCTGAAATATCTGATTAGGCTGCCATCTGTCTGAAATATATGATTAGGATGCCAAACTGTCTGAAATATCTGATTAGGCTGCCAATCTGTCTGAAATATCTGATTAGGATGCCAACCTGTCTGAAATATCTGATTAGGCTGCCAATCTGTCTGAAATATCTAATTAGGCTGCCAATCTGTCTGAATATCTGATTAGGCTGCCAACCTGTCTGAAATATGTGATTAGGCTGCCAATCTGTCTGAAATATTGATTAGGCTTCAAACTGTCTGAAATATCTGATTAGGCTGCCAACCTGTCTGAAATATCGATTAGGCTGCCAACTGTCTGAAAGATCTGATTAGGCTGACATCTGTCTGAAATATCTGATTAGGCTGCCAAATCTGTCTGAAACTATCTGAATTAGGCTGCCAACCTGTCTGAAATATTGATTAGGCTTGCCAATCTGTCTGAAATATCGATAGGCTGCCAATCTGTCTGAAATATGATTAGGTGCCAATGTCTGAAATATCTGATTAGGGTGCCAACTGTCTGAAATATCTGATTAGGATGCCAACCTGTCTGAAATATTGATTAGGCTGCCAATCTGTCTGAAATATCTGATTAGGCTGCCAACCTGAAATATCTGATTAGGATGCCAATCTGTCTGAAATATCTGATTAGGCTGCCAATCTGTCGGAAATATCGATTAGCTGCCAACCTGTCTGAAAGATTGATTAGGCTGCCAATCTGTCTGAAATATCTGATTAGGCTGCCAACCTGTTGAAAATACTGATTAGGCGCCTAATCTGTCTGAAATATCTGATTGGCTGCCAATCTGTCTGAAATATCTGATTAGGCTGCCAACCTGTCTGAAAATCTGATTAGGCTGCCAAATCTCTGAAATATCGATCAGGTGCCAATCTGTCTGAAATATCTGATTAGGCTGCCAATCTGTCTGAAATATCTGATTAGGCTGCCAACCTGTCTGAAATATCTGATTAGGCTGCCAACCTGTCTGAAATATCTGATTAGGCTTCCAATCTGTCTGAAATATCTGATTAGGATGCCAACCTGTCTGAAATATCTGATTAGGCTGCCAATCGTCTGAAATATGATTAGGAGCAACCTGTCTGAAATATCTGATTGGCTGCCAATCTGTCTGAAATATCTAATTGGCTGCCAATCTGTCTGAAAATCTGATAGGCTGCCAACCTGAAAATCTGATTAGGATGCCAAGTGTCTGAAATATCTAATTAGGATGCCACCTGCTCTGAAAATATCTGATAGGCTGCAATCTGTCTGAAATATCTGATTAGGCTGCCAATCTGTTTGAAATATCTGATTAGGCTGCCAATCTGTCTGAAATATTGATAGGCTGCAATCTGTCTGAAATATCTGATTAGGCTGCCAACCTGTCTGAAATATCTGATTAGGCTGCCAACCTGTCTGAAATATCTGATTAGGCTGCCAACCTGTCTGAAATATCTGATAGGTGCAACTGTCTGAAATATTGATTAGGCCTGCCAATCTGTCTGAATATCTGATTAGGCTGCCAACCGAAATATCTGATTAGGATGCCAATCTGTCTGAAATATCTGATTAGGCTGCCAATCTGTCCGGAAATATCTGATTAGGCTGCCAACCTGTTGAAACTGAAAGATCTGATTAGGCTGCCATCGTCTGAAATATCTGATAGGCTGCCAACCGTCTGAATATCTGATTAGGGATGCCAACCTGTCTGAAATATCTGATTAGGCTGCCAATCTGTCTGAAATATCTGATTAGGCTGCCAACCTGAAATATCTGATTAGGATGCCAATCTGTCTGAAATATCTGATTAGGCTGCCAATCTGTCGGAAATATCTGATTAGGCTGCCAACTGTCTGAAAGATCTGATTGCTGCCAATCATGTCTGATGAAATATTGATTAGGCTGCCAACCTGTCTGAAATATCTGATTAGGCTGCTAATCTGTCTGAAATATCTGATTAGGCTGCTTCACTGTCTGAAATATCTGATTAGGCTGCCAATCGTCTGAAATATTGATTAGGCTGCCAACCGTCTGAAATATTGATAGGCTGCCAATCTGTCTGAAATATCTGATAGGCTGCCAATCTGTCTGAAATACTGATTAGGCTGCCAATCGTCTGAAATATCTGATTAGGCTGCCCAACCTGTCTGAAATATCTGATTAGGCTGCCAACCTGTCTGAAATATCTGATTAGGCTGCCAATCTGTCTGAAATATCTGTTAGGATGCCACCGTCTGAAAACTGATAGGCTGCAATCTGTCTGAAAATATCTGATTAGGATGCCAACCTGTCTGAAATATCTATTAGGTGCCCAATTGTTGAAATCTAATTAGGCTGCCAACTGTTTGAATATCTGATTAGGCTGCCAACCTGTCTGAAATATGTGATTAGGCTGCCAATCTGTCTGAAATATCTGATTAGGCTTCCAAACTGTCTGAAATATCTGATTAGGCTGCCAACCTGTCTGTGAATATCTGATTAGGCTGCCAACCTGTCGTGAAAATCTGATTAGGCTGCCAATCGTCTGAAATATCTGATTAGGCTGCCCAATATGTCTGAAATATCTTGATTAGGCTGCCAACCTGTCTGAAATATCTGAGTAGGCTGCCAATCTGTCTGAAATATCTGTATTAGGCTGCCAATCTGTCGAAATATCTGATTAGGCTGCCAATCTGTTGAAATATCTGATTAGGCGCCAACTGTCGTCTGAAATATTGATTAGGATGCAACCTGTCTGAAATATCTGATTAGGCTGCCAATCTGTCTGAAAATATCTGATTAGGCTGCCAACCTGAAAATTCGATTAGGATGCCAATCTGTCTGAAATATCTGATTAGGCTGCCAATCTGTCGGAAATATCTGATTAGGCTGCCAACCTGTCTGAAAGATCTGATTAGGCTGCCAATCTGTCTGAAATATCTGATTAGGCTGCCAACCTGTCTGAAATATCTGATTAGGCTGCTAATCTGTCTGAAATAATCTGATTAGGCTGCCAATCTGTGAAATATCTGATTAGGCTGCCAACCTGTGAAATATCTGATTAGGTTGCCATCTGTCTGAAATATCTGATCAGGCTGCCAATCTGTCTGAAATATCTGATTAGGTGCCCAATCTGTCTGAATATCTGATTAGGCTGCCAACCTGTCTGAAATATCTGATTAGGCTTCCAAACCTGTCTGAAATATTGATTAGGCTTCCAATCTGTCTGAAATATCTGATTAGGATGCCAACCTGTCTGAAATATCGATTAGGCTGCCAATCTGTCTGAAATATCTGATTAGGCTGCCAACTGTCTGAAATATTGATTAGGACTGCCAATCTGTCTGAAACTAACTGATTAGGCTGCCAATCGTCTGAATATCTGATTAGGTGCCAACTCGTCTGAAATATTGATTAGGCTGCCAATCTGTCTGAAATATCTGATAAGGCTTCAAACTGTCTGAAATATCTGATTAGGCTGCCAACCTGTCTGTGAAATATCTGATTAGGCTGCCAAACTGTGAAATGAAAGATCTGATAGGCTGCCAATCTGTCTGAAATATCTGATTAGGCTGCCAATCGTCGAAATATCTGATTAGGCTGCCAACCTGTCTGAGCAATATCTGATTTAGGCTGCCAATTGTTGAAATATCTGATTAGGCTGCCAACCTGTATGAAATATCTGATTAGGTGCCAATCGTCTGAAATATCTGATTAGGCTGCCAACTGTCGGAAATATCTGATTAGGTGCCAAACTGTCTGAAATATCTGATTAGGCTGCCAATCTGTGAAATATCTGATTAGGCTGCCAACCGTCTGAAATATCTGATTAGGATGCAACCTGTCTGAAATATCTGATTAGGCTGCCAAACCTGTCTGAAATATCTGATTAGGCTGCAAACCTGTCTGAAATATCTGATTAGGCTGCCAATCTGGCTGAAATATCGATAGGATGCCAACCTGTCTGAAATATCTGATTAGGCTGCCAAACTGTCTGAAATATCTGATTAGGCTGCCAACCGTCTGAAATATCTGATTAGGCTGCCAACCTGTCTGAAATCTGATTAGGCTGCAACCTGTCTGAAAATATCTGATTAGGATGCCAACCTGTCTGGAAATATCTGATTAGGCTGCCAATTCTGAAATAGTACTGATTAGGATGCCAACCTGTCTGAAATATCTGATTAGGCTGCCCAACCTGTCTGAAATACTATTAGGCTGCCAACCTGTCTTGTGAAATGAAATATCTGATTAGGCTGCCAACCTGTCTGAAATATCTGATTAGGCTGCCAACCTGTTGAATATTGATTAGGCTGCCAACCTGTCTGAAATATACTGATTAGGCTGCCAACCTGTCTTGAAATATCTGATAGGCTGCCAACCTGCTGAAATATCTGATTAGGTGCCAACCTGTCTGAAATATCTGTTAGGCTGCCAAACTGTCGTGAATATCTGATTAGGCTGCCAACCTGTCGGAATATCTGATTAGGCTGCCAACTGTTGACTGAAATATCTGATTAGGATGCCAACGTCTGAAATATCTGATTTGATTAGGCTTCCACCGTCTGAAATTCTGATTTAGGATGCCAACCTGTCTGAAATATCTGATTAGGCTGCCAACCTGTCTGAAATATCTGATTAGGCTGCCAACCTGTCTGAAATATCTGATTAGGCTGCCAACCTGTCTGAAATATCTGATTAGGCTGCCAACCTGTCTGAAATATCTGATTAGGCTGCCAACCTGTCTGAAATATCTGATTAGGCTGCCAACCTGTCTGAAATATCTGATTAGGCTGCCAATCTGTCTGAAATATCTGATTAGGCTGCCAATCTGTCTGAAATATCTGATTAGGCTGCCAACCTGTCTGAAATATCTGATTAGGCTATCTATATCATAATGCCTTGTATGACAATTACATATCGTCAGCAGTTCTACAACAACCAATCACAGCCATTTTACTGTGTTCCAGTTGCTATTTATCAGTGTGTTAGGACAGACAGTGCTTTACAGTATATTGCTCTTGTGTATGAATTCTAATAGCCAGTCTACCAGCCATCAATGCTTCTCGCTATATACATTTATATATATAATCCTGTATGTGTGATAGACAGTGCTTGTAAAGAATGTTTAAATGAACAAATGTGTAATTTAGTTTTTTTTTTGCAGCTTAATAAAGTTCTCACCATCTGTATCCTGTGCTATTTACTGCCCCCTGGGCTGTGTTTATTGGCCATACAGTAACTGTGCAAGGCCAATGATACCATTCCTTTGCCAGTCACGTGACATGCCAGGCGGCACAATTACAAAGTTCGAGAAGGATTCGAGAGGACCCAGGCGGCGGAGAGAGGCAGGGGTCAGTGGGGGGATGGTAAGTACTTTCTTGGGTACATCAGTGGTTGAAGGGGCTTGGGAAAGGGTATACATGCTTCCTACATGTCCACAGTGTGCAAACAAAGAGCCTTGTATTCCTGCACTGAATGAGTAAAGGCCGCCGTACACATGGGCAATATAAGACAAATTAAACCTAATATCAGCATGGAGTGTGACCATGTGGCGTATTTATAAAGGTTCGACATTGGCATAGTCAATAGGCGTAAATCGACGTAGAGGTTGATACTAGCTGTTATTTCAATACCAGAAAGTACTATCTCCAATTCTCCATCACTTTTAGGAACCATTATAAATAAGGTGTCTTGTTGTCAATTCACTTCCCGTAGCGCCAGTATCCGCTGCCTTTACTTACAGGGAGCCGATACGATTGGCCCGTGTATGGAAAAAAGGGCACGGCTGACTAGAGATGGTCGAACTATATTAAGTTCGGTCCGTTTTCGAACTTTCGAACTTCAAAGAAAGTTCGAAAGTTCGAAAGTTCGAATCCGGACCCATTCAAATCTATGGGGGAGAGATAGTTCGAAAAGTCCGAGTAAATTACAGTAAAACTAACAGTGCTAACTTACTGTAACTGGTTGTGGCACCTGGGAAATGGACTGGGGAACACGTTGCTGTCACCAAATCTTCTTAAAATCAGTCAGACGGGCAAGTGTCGGGATTATCGAATGTACGAACCTTCCCATTATACAGTCCTTACTAGGTTCAGCAAACAGTTCATTCGAACAGTCGTGGGATGTATAGTGTAGTGGGTAAAGCAACAGCCTTTGATGTGGGAGACCAGGGTTCGATTCCTGGCTAGGGCAGCTATCCAAATGTTTGATTATAATTACCTAGTACTATTATAACCATATAATATTGTATTACTATTATTATTATGTATTTTTATAAATAATATTATATGGTTATTATATTACTAGGGTATTATAATACCATATAATAACCTAGTAATATTATAACCATATAATATTATTTTTTATAAATATTATTATATGGTTATTATATTACAGTTATTAATTATTTGTCTAGCTGTCCCTAGCCAGGATTTGAACCCTGGTCTCCCACATCATAGGCAGTGCCTTTAGCCACTACACTATACAGCCAATACAGTACATGGCTTGATATTTTACTAAGTTATCATATGGTGATTATATGGTTATTATTTTACTATGGTAGTATCTAGGTTATTAGCAAAAGAAACGGAGCTTTGCTATATATGTAATATAGTGTAGTAGTTAAAGGAACTGCCTTTGGCATGGGAGTCCAGGGTTCAAATCCTGGCTTGGCCAACAATACAGTTTTTAGATTATTATAATAACCTTGTAATATAATAGCCTAGTAATATTATAACCTTATAATATTACTTATTATTATCTATTTTTATAAATATTATATGGTTTAAGGGACTGCCTATGATGTGGGAGACCAGGGTTTGAATCCTGGCTAGGGACAGCTATACAAATGTTTGGATTATTATAATACACTAGTAATATAATAACCATATAATAATAAGTAATATAATATTATATGGTTATAATATTACTAGGTTATTATATGGTAACTGTGCCCATTCCATTGACAGATCTGTGAGTTAAAAGCTTCCTTACCATTGATATACGGTATTGGTGTAAACATCTCCTGTGTGTGGACATTGGAATCATTGGGTGATTGCAGAGAAGAGTTCTGATGCTCGTTCCTTCCCATGAAACCATAACTGCTACTGAATCACAATGTTCTACATCAATTGAGTTGAAATGTTAATTGTCGGAGGTTAATGGCAGGGGCGTAACTGCAGGGCCCGGGGCCCCCATGAGATTGAACCCACACCACCTGCAATCAGCTGTTTAAAGACGGGACCCCTGGAGGTTGTGGCGGGGCCTCCTACCCTCCGCCCCCCTGGGTGGCAAGGGCGGTAGTTATTCCATGATACAATGTAAAACCATGTAACTGTTTTTTAGACTGGACTTGCCCTTTAAGAAATCATTCACACAAGATCTGTTTGGCCCAGACCGGTTAAAGAAACGCCCTGCTGCGCCATTCTGTCGGGAATCTGACCTGCAGTAAATGGGTATGGAAGACGGACCCCCTACACAAAGACCACAACAAACGAAAAAATGTGAATGAGCCCCAGTGGCAAACCAACGGCCACAGAAGCTTTAGTTATATAAAGTGTGTCTGGGGGATTTTCTTGTCATTTACTTTGAATACAAATCACAATATAAAGAAAACATTAATCTTACCAAACTACAGAATAGTTGGGAACATAAACGCGAAACCTCCCAGATTCCTTTATTCTCCTTCCCGTATCTAAACTGGGGTTGAAGGGTTGGTTCTGTGGTTTACATTCCCACCAAGAGAACGCGTTTTACCTTATTGGACAGTTGATGTGAGCTGGAACATTACAGAAGAAGAGACGCTTTTTATTAGTCTTCTAGGAAAGGAAAGATCTTAAAAATATAGTTTTATCCTTTATTGGTCCTTAACCATCTTGGCTATCTGGGTCTATTGGAGACTGTCTAGACGACCAGGACACAGGCAGATGAGCACATTTCTGTTTTTACGAAGGGTTTACACATGGAGGAAGATAAAGACTTTCTATTGGAAGTAGGATAATGTCTTATGAAAATTAACTTAATCACGATATTGATCATTTATAGAAATTGTAAATTACCCATGATTATCAGTAGTTTACGAGCGTGTAGTGTCAGACCCTCATTATTTTACGTGTCAATAATAAATTGACCAGTAATGATCGGTAAGTAAAATAATGACCACCAGGGGGCTTTACTGCAGGACAACCATATGGAGCAGAAGGTAAAAATAAGGATCATTCAATACTTCACAGTGGGGCCAGCAGCAGGGGTGTCTCTCTAATGAAGCAATATGAGCAAAATGCTCAGGGCGGCACCCATGCTAAATATCAGAGAGGCGGCAGGCAGAGCTCACATTAAAAAAAAATTCTTTAGAAAAGTGGCAGGCAGAGCAGAAGGAAAATAAACATAGCGTCCAGTAAGTACATAGGGGCGGCATTCAAAAGTTTGGCTCAGGTGGCAAAAACACTAGAGACACCTCTGGCCAGCAGCATAGGAAATTTAAGTTGGGGGGGTGGACATGTCCATTTAAGTTTATTAACTTATCATTTATTACTATGAATTACATCTGGATCTAAGGTTTAACAGTTCCTTATTATTATAATAAATGGCACATTGTGGATTTCCCTAATGTCTGGTGGACCAGTCTGATCTGCTTGGTGGATCTCCCAGATGTTGAAACAGTGTCTGTTTGGGGGGCAGTGGTAGGTGTTGGGGCATCCTCTGTGTATTACCATATTTAGTGTTTAGGGCCACATTGCCGGAGATGACAAGTCCTCTCTTTAAATAGTTAATGGGATGCTAAGAGTTAACAAACATTGTTGAGTTCTTTTAGTGTAATGTAGCCATGAATTTTATTATTTAAAGTAAAATCCCCAATGTGTTATTCTACGGTCAACCAGGGACATACGTGGTAGATGGATTTACACACCCAGTCCTGTTTACACTCTGCCCCAATGGATACAGTGGATACAGTTGAGCAGGACATCAGGGGTAAGATTTTTCTGGTCCACTGTACGACAAGCAAGTTCTATAGAGGTTTCTATTGGTCGCTCCAGTCAATGACCTATACAGTGTACACAAGCTTGCAGCCATCACCTAACGTGGGCCAATCACAATGCACGGCACTACTTTGCAATATTGGGACCATGGTGCATTCCAATAGGACATTGGCCATGTTTGGAGGTGACCTTGCTTAACCCTGTATTGAATAAAATGAAAACAACGTGAAATTGATAAATCCCAGTTGTAAATTCAGGTTCCTATTATAACGGGAAGAAATGTGGTTTTATGTTAATAATATGGCTAATATTAATGTTCCCTGCCATCTCCTACACAGCGGTTGCAATGGTGGTTCTATCCTCTTTACAGACCATAAGCCTTTGCTGTGCGAGGAGCTGATATAAGGAGGAAGGTGATGTCTGTCTGTTTCTGGGACGATGTGCTAAGGTTCGTACACACGTGTGATTACGGGTGCCGACCCGCGGTGCACAATGTGTATGAACGATAATCGTGCTGTGTAGGGGCACTTTCTCGGCTGAAACGTCCACTTGTTCCAAGATCCGGACGGTCGGGCAACGATCCCTGACCGAACAGCTGTTCTGGCCGAAAAAGTTCCCATACAGGTCAGCACCCTGCGATCTCACGTGTGTACGAACCTTCAGACCCTGTGCTGAGGATTGGAGACACAAACATTACAGACCCTGTGCTAATGAGACGTTTCTGGATAACCCGGGGAACCCCTTGTGAGGTAATAACATTTCTGTTTCCTGTCTCTGGATTCCCACAGCTCCCTCTGTCCACATCCCCCTATATACACTACCAAACCCAGCAGCTCCTGAGACTAATATATAAGGGGAACTGTCCTGCCATAATCACTTGCACACAGGGTCGCCAAGCCACGCTGAAATCACAAGAGGCGGGGCTGCCAGTTGGATGGGATATTAGGTGTTATATAGAATGGGACACACAGAGTGCGCACTTCAGATAATTTTCAGATTAGCCGGTGATGGAGGTGTTACAGTAGGTGGGCTATGTAGGTGGTACAGTAGGTGGGCTATGGAGGTGGTACAGTAGGTGGGCTATGGAGGTGTGGTACAGTAGGTGGGCTATGGAGGTGGTACAGTAGGTGGGCTATGGAGATGGTACAGTAGGTGGGCTATGGAGGTGGTACAGTAGGTGGGCTATGGAGGTGGTACAGTAGGTGGGCTATGTCCCACCCACATACCGCATACAGTGACCCCCATCACCTGCATACAGTGCCCCCATCACCCGCATACAGTGACAACCCACCCGCATACAGTGGCCTCCATCACCCCACATACTCCCTACCTCCACCCGCATACAGCATACAGTGACCCCCATCCCCCACATACAGTGACCCCCATCACCCACATACAGTGACCCCCATCCCCCACATACAGTGACCCCCATCCCCCACATACAGTGACCCCCATCACCACACTACAGTGACTCCCATCACCCGCATACAGTGACTCCCATCACCCACATACAGTGACTCCCATCCCCCAACAGTGACCCCCATCACCCACTACAGTGACCCCATCACCCACATACAGTGACCCCCATCACCCACACCAGTGACCCCCATCACCCACATCCAGTGACCCCCATCACCACTACAGTGACCCCCTCCCACACATACAGTGTATGATAAGCCGAGCCATAAACGGTTGCCATTTTGGGTTTGTGATTCTGGGGGTTTACTGGTTAAATATAACAGATATCTGCCATCTACTGAGAATGACTGACCTTATCAGAAGTTATGAATGAACAGTAATAAAGGGAGAATCTTTCCTACTCCAGCTAAGTTCTGATGGCTGATTATTTTGCGCACACAGAGGGAATGTGTCTACACACAACCACACACACCACACACACCTCAGCCGTATTAATGTGCCCAGCCGGGTGACACCTTATTTTTTCATTCATAGCAAAGAGCGTGCAAGTGTCAATAACAAATCGCTATGTGCAATCAGGTGGAAGATGGCATCACCATCACAACTTTTTGTGTGGCAATGACTGCTCAGCTGCTGTAACCCTGGTGCAATGGCCATTCAGGTTTTATAGATCATTTACTGTGCCCATTCCATTGCAGATCTGTGAGTTAAAAGCTTCCTTACCATTGATATACGGTATTGGTGTAAACATCTCCTGTGTGTGGACATTGGAATATTGGGTGATTGCAGAGAAGAGTTCTGATGCTCGTTCCTTCCATGAAACCATAACTGCTACTAATCACAATGTTCTACATCAATTGAGTTGAAATGTTAATTGTCGGAGGTTAATGGCAGGGGCGTAACTGCAGGGCCCGGGGCCCCCATGAGATTGAACCCACACCACCTGCAATCAGCTGTTAAGACGGGACCCCTGGAGGTTGTGGCGGGGCCTCCTACCCTCCGCCCCCCTGGGTGGAAGGGCGGTAGTTATTCCATGATACAATGTAAAACCATGTAACTGTTTTTTAGACTGGACTTGCCCTTTAAGAAATCATTCACACAAGATCTGTTTGGCCCAGACCGGTTAAAGAAACGCCCTGCTGGCCATTCTGTCGGGAATCTGACCTGCAGTAAATGGGTATGGAGACGGACCCCCTACACAAAGACCACAACAAACGAAAAAATGTGAATGAGCCCCAGTGGCAAACCAACGGCACAGAAGCTTTAGTATATAAAGTGTGTCTGGGGATTTTCTTGTCATTTACTTTGAATACAAAATCACAAATAAAGAAAACATTAATCTTACCAAACTACAGATAGTTGGGAACATAAACCGAAACTCCCAGATTCCTTTATTCTCCTTCCCGTATCTAAACTGGGGTTGAAGGGTTGGTTCTGTGGTTTACATTCCCACCAAGAGAACGCGTTTTACCTTATTGGACAGTTGATGTGAGCTGGAACATTACAGAAGAAGAGACGCTTTTTATTAGTCCTTAACCATCTTGGCTATCTGGGTCTATTGGAGACTGTCTAGACGACCAGGACACAGACAGATGATCACATATCTGTTTTTACGAAGGGTTTACACATGGAGGAAGATAAAGACTTTCCATTGGAAGTAGGATAATGTCTTATGAAAATTAACTTAATCACGATATTGATCATTTATAGGATTTGTAAATTACCCATGATTATCAGTAGTTTACGACCGTGTAGTGTCAGACCCTCATTATTTTACGTGTCAATAATAAATTGACCAGTAATGATCGGTAAGTAAAATAATGACCACCAGGGGGCTTTACTGCAGGACAACCATATGGAGCAGAAGGTAAAAATAAGGATCATTCAATACTTCACAGGGGGCCAGCAGCAGGGGTGTCTCTCTAATGAAGCAATATGAGCAAAATGCTCAGGGCGGCACCCATGCTAAATATCAGAGAGGCGGCAGGCAGAGCTCACATTAAAAAAAATTCTTTAGAAAAGTGGCAGGCAGAGCAGAAGGAAAATAAACATAGCGTCCAGTAAGTACATAGGGGCGGCATTCAAAAGTTTGGCTCAGGTGGCAAAAACACTAGAGACACCTCTGGCCAGCAGCATAGGAAATTTAAGTGGTGGGGGTGGACATGTCCATAAGTTATTAACTTATCATTATTACTATGAATTACATCTGGATCTAAGGTTTAACAGTTCCTTATTATTATAATAATGGCACATTGTGGATTTCCCTAATGTCTGGTGACCAGTCTGATCTGCTTGGTGGATCTCCCAGATGTTGAAACAGTGTCTGTTTGGGGGGCAGTGGTAGGTGTTGGGGCATCCTCTGTGTATTACCATATTTAGTGTTTAGGGCCACATTGCCGGAGATGACAAGTCCTCTCTTTAAATAGTTAATGGGATGCTAAGAGTTAACAAACATTGTTGAGTTCTTTAGTGTAATGTAGCCATGAATTTATTTTAAAGTAAAATCCCCAATGTGTTATTCTACGGTTCTCACCAGGGACATACGTGGTAGATGGATTTACACACCCAGTCCTGTTTACACTCTGCCCCAATGGATACAGTGGATACAGTTGAGCAGGACATCAGGGGTAAGATTTTCTGGTCCACTGTACGACAAGCAAGTTCTATAGAGGTTTCTATTGGTCGCTCCAGTCAATGACCTATACAGTGTACACAAGCTTGCAGCCATCACCAACGTGGGCCAATCACAATGCACGCACTACTTTGCAATATGGGACCATGGTGCATTCCAATAGGACATTGGCCATTTGGAGGTGACCTTGCTTAACCCTGTATTGAATAAATGAAAACAACGTGAAATTGATAAATCCCAGTTGTAAATTCAGGTTCCTATTAAACGGGAAGAAATGTGGTTTTATGTTAATAATATGGCTAATATTAATGTTCCCGCCATCTCCTACACAGCGGTTGCATGGTGGTTCTATCCTCTTTACAGACCATAAGCCTTTGCTGTGCGAGGAGCTGATATAAGGAGGAAGGTGATGTCTGTCTGTTTCTGGGACGATGTGCTAAGGTTCGTACACACGTGTGATTACGGGTGCCGACCGCGGTGCACAATGTGTATGAACGATAATCGTGCTGTGTAGGGGCACTTTCTCGGCTGAAACGTCCACTTGTTCCAAGATCCGGACGGTCGGGCAACGATCCCTGACCGAACAGCTGTTCTGGCCGAAAAAGTTCCATACAGGTCAGCACCCTGCGATCTCACGTGTGTACGAACCTTCAGACCCTGTGCTGAGGATTGGAGACACAAACATTACAGACCCTGTGCTAATGAGACGTTTCTGGATAACCCGGGGAACCCCTTGTGAGGTAATAACATTTCTGTTTCCTGTCTCTGGATTCCCACAGCTCCCTCTGTCCACATCCCTATATACCCTACCAAACCCAGCAGCTCCTGAGACTAATATATAAGGGGAACTGTCTGCCATAATCACTTGCACACAGGGTCGCCAAGCCACGTGAAATCACAAGAGGCGGGGCTGCCAGTTGGATGGGAATTAGGTGTATATAGAATGGGACACACAGAGTGCGCACTTCAGATATTTTCAGATTAGCCGGTGATGGAGGTGTTACAGTAGGTGGGCTATGTAGGTGGTACAGTAGGTGGGCTATGGAGGTGGTACAGTAGGTGGGCTATGGAGGTGTGGTACAGTAGGTGGGCTATGGAGGTGGTACAGTAGGTGGGCTATGAGATGGTACAGTAGGTGGGCTATGGAGGTGGTACAGTAGGTGGCTATGGAGGTGGTACAGTAGGTGGGCTATGGAGGTGGTACAGTAGGTGGGCTATGGAGGTGGTACAGTAGGTGGGCTATGGAGGTGGTACAGTAGGTGGGCTTAGGGCTATGGAGGTGGTACAGTAGGTGGGCTATGGAGATGGTACAGTAGGTGGGCTATGGAGGTGGTACAGTAGGTGGGCTAGGAGATGGTACAGTAGGTGGGCTATGTAGGTGGTACAGTAGGTGGGCTATGGAGGTGGTTACAGTAGGTGGGCTATGGAGGTGGTACAGTAGATGGGCTATGGAGGTGTTACAGTAGGTGGGCTATGTAGGTGGTACAGTAGGTGGGCTATGGAGGTGGTACAGTAGGTGGGCTATGGAGATGGTACAGTAGGTGGGCTATGGAGGTGGTACAGTAGGTGGGCTATGGAGGTGGTACAGTAGGTGGGCTATGGAGGTGGTCAGTAGATGGGCTATGGAGGTGTTACAGTAGGTGGGCTATGTAGGTGGTACAGTAGGTGGGCTATGGAGGTGGTACAGTAGATGGGTATGGAGGTGTTACAGTAGGTGGGCTATGTAGGTGGTACAGTAGGTGGGCTATGGAGGTGGTACAGTAGGTGGCTTGGGCTATGGAGGTGGTAACGTAGGTGGGCTAGGAGGTGTACAGTAGGTGGGCTATGGAGGTGGTACAGTAGGTGGGCTATGGAGGTGGTAAAGTAGGTGGGCTATGGAGGTGTACGAGGTTAGGTACAGTAGATGGGCTATGGAGGTGGTACAGTAGATGGGCTATGGAGGTGGTATAGTAGGTGGGCTATGGAGGTGGTACAGTAGATGGGCTATGGAGGTGGTACAGTAGGTGGGCTATGGAGGTGGTCCAGTAGGTGGGCTATGGAGGTGTGTACAGTAGGTGGCTATGGAGGGGTACAGTAGGTGGGCTATGGAGGGGTACAGTAGGTGGCTATGGAGTGGTACAGTAGGTGGGGCTATGGAGATGGTACACTAGATGGGCTATGGAGATGTGAACTAGATGGGTATGGAGTGGTACAGTAGGGGGCTATGGAGGTGGTACAGTAGGTGGGCTATGGAGGTGGTAAAGTAGATGGGCTATGGAGGTGGTACCGTAGATGGGCTATGGAGGTGGTACGTAGTGGCTTGGAGGTGGTACAGTAGGTGGGCTATGGAGGTGGTACAGTAGGTGGGCTATGGAGGTGGTACAGTAGGTGGGCTGGAGGTGGTCAGTGAGGGGCTGGAGGGTATAGTGGTGGCTATGGAGGTGGTACAGTAGATGGGCTATGGAGGTGGTACAGTAGGTGGGCTATGGAGGTGGTACAGTAGATGGGCTATGGAGGTGGTAAGTAGGTGGGCTATGGAGGTGGTACAGTAGATGGGCTATGGAGGTGGTACAGTAGGTGGGCTATGGAGGTGGTCCAGTAGGTGGGCTATGGAGGTGGTACAGTAGGTGGGGTAGGGGACCCGGGCAAAGTAAGGCCTCGGGGCCACACGGTCCCATTGGCTGCCCCTTACTGGCCCTTCATAAAAGACCTGCTCCCCCCACAAAAATCTTAATATTGATTACCTCAGCCTGGAAAACTGATTTATTTTATTAATAATTGATGACCGGATCAATTGATTAATTGAAATTGTTGAAATGGATCTAAACATATCACACACTTCTATAAATATTACAACTATTAATAAAAACACCCAATGAACCCGGGATATTATTTAATCTTATTATAAAATCCAGTTTTACAATCTCTATGGATAACTGGGTTGAACCTGTAAGCCTTCCCTACACGTCAATCCAGGTTCTCATGCGGCCCACTTTTAATTTAATTGCCCACCCCCGGCTTAGTAACATTCCAGGGAGGGGGGGGATTTCAGCCCTGACTGCGGGACTCAGTGTTTACATTAATCTCATTCCTATATCTGTGTCTGGGGGAATTGTGGGTTACCACTGGGCAGAGGGTAAAACCCCTTTCAGTAACCCTATATAAGTGTGCTTGACTATTACACAAATACTAAAGGGTGTTACACTACGAAAGGTATCCAGACAGCAAAGAATGGATTTGATCCTGTGGTGTTGATGGCTAATGCTAACCTACAAGAAAAAGATACCCCAGTAACAGTGAGTATTAAGTGTTTACCCAACTAGAGTTAATAAGACAAAAACAAACAATTTACCCGTCATTTTAAAGGCAATTATAGTGAGAAAATTGTTTTTTTTTAATTTCTTCTAATGTATCCTATAAGTCATCCCATCCACCAGGGTACCTTTAGTTTCTTTAAATTCTACATAGTCCGAGATATAAGCCTTTGAATATGCTGTGATTTGTAGGAGCTGCTACACCTCATCTGTCACTCAAAGGCACACACCCACACAATCCAAAGCTCCCTGCAGTACTGTCACACACTCTCTCACCCACACTATATGTACACTGTGCATATATAGTCAAATGCTGTAGTGCTAAACACAATCAATAAACCATTAACCAGCAATATGAGCATAACACACTATAAAACAGCCCCCCCCCCCAAAAAAAATCTTATATACATACAAAACCAGTGACTCAAATGGAACACTAATACAGTTATATAATACCAGTAATACAGACATATACCAAACAAGACACAAGGCAATCTATGAACTATATAGACTAAAGCAACTGAAATGTAACAGGACAACAAGCAGTGTCACTGTGTTTGTGAAGGTCTCACTACAAGCTGCTGTTACACTGACTCTCTTCAGTGATATGATCTCAGCTAAGCAGGGGGAGAGATATGAACTTTAGGTAAAAAGTAAATAACATTAGCAAAGTTAGAGAACAGGCAGAGTTCAGTAACTTACTTGTAAAGAACTCAGCACCACTGTCCTCCTCCTCCCCCTCTGCCCCTCCCTTCAGCATATTGCTACTTTATTCCACATTTGATTGCTTGCAGTCTAGCTCTGGAAGGGAGGGGTCAACAGGATGTCAGCACTTCATTTAAAGTCCTTCAACTGACAATGCTCGGACTCTGTATACAGCCCGTCACTGCTTGAGGGGGAGTAGACAGAGAGGGGAGGGGGACTCACAGCTTGGTACAAACTTCTGCCAGTGTGAAGAAACGAAGCCACACAGAAACATGAAAGTAAGGCAGCTTATACTAAGTGATTATACATTGTATACAGACAAAGTTTTTTTTCACTATAGTTGCCCTTTAAAACATTGCCCATAATTGGGTATGTGTTACCTTATCCCAATTGTACTCATTCATTATAAGCCAGTGATTAAGGATTTGATTAAAAAGCTGAGGAATATTTATGGGATGTCTTTCGGCCATATAAATGGTGTTTAAAATTACCACACTGCATTAAAGATGAGAGACTGAGAATGTGGCCACATAATTAATGGGGTAAGTTAGTTACGGAGGATGGCGATAAAGCAAATGTCTTGAATCATTTTTCCCTCTCTATACACATAAGATCCATTAGCGTGTGAGAAACACATGTCCAAGTGCACGCGAATGAGACAAACACACAGTAACTTGCATGAGCGTTCATTAGCGGTTTGCAGATTTCATGCATGTTACCGTGCATTGTGGTGGTGCAGTCTAATAGTATCTTGGATAAATATGTCCATGCTAGCAGGCTGACCTTGTAAACCAGATAAATGACATTCTCTCACTGATCACCTCCTCCACTTATAGATGTCCATGTGGACTATACAGACCTCCTGTGCCCCGTATTATTACACTGTATCATCTGACACTATGAAAAGTCTTAATTTTAAGCAAATTAAAGGACTTTATCGGTGCAGATCCCACCTCTAGATGTGAAGCCAAAGTCCCTACGTATATAGGGAAAGAACCTTCTGAAAGAAGTCTACGTTCCAACCCATTAACCCTAGAAGTCTTCTTCAGACAATGTTCCATCTTCTGCTAAAGCTTCAAAGGCATCCATATTAACTAATGACCCATGCACCCAATAGTCCATTTCGTAGTATGTTTAGATCTGTATACCAAAATGTCATTGGAGGTGAACTATACTGTGTATTCTTAGCAGACACAGACACTATGGGGGAAGAAGTAATATTACAGAGCTACTCTTACCCTCTTAGTTCCCAATATGTATGTACTGTAGTAATTACATACTAACAGGGAGATTCAATAAAAGTTCTTATCGTTAAAATGGTGCTAATTTTTCCCCAACCAATCAAATTTTATTTAACATTGAAAGCTAACATCTGATTGGTTGGGGCACCATTTTAAACGATAAGAACTTTAATTGATAACCCTGATACTGTTCCTGCATCATGGGAATAAGGTTCACTGTGTCAGTGTTTTTTGTAGGTCGTTGAATTTTGCTCTAACTTGTTGATAACTTTTACTGGGAATATAATAGGGATATCTACCCATTCCATTCATTAAATGGAATCCTATCCTACCTGGAAACGTTATCATCCCACCTTGTGCAAACAGGAGCAGATCATGGGTGTATCTGTATAATATGACCTGATATGATTGTTTAGACAGGTCTACAGTGCTGGACAATTCCCCAAAATGTGTAGAGACAAAATGGATGGAGTGTGGTGTGGACTAGGGCAAAGTGTGTCACTGCACACAAACACACAAATAAATCTCCTGAAAATGCCCCATCAATGCACCTTGTGTAGTTGTTCAAGGTAAGTAAAAATACCTACAGCATATGTGCCCTTTATTTTGGTCAGGGCCCCTGTAGTCTAAACACTGAGCAGTGTTGCCTTTAAACTGAGCGCACACAATTCTACAGGTCTGTGCATGCGGGATTAAATGGCGCCAAAACGGCGAATATTCATCACCGTTGTGTAGCGCACAAAATTATTATTTTGTAGTGCACAGGAAAATATACATCTGCGCATCAATTGAAAATTAGAGGGAACATTGCACCCGAGCTAAAGCAATAAGGGCTAAATAATCAACGTGGAATGAAAGTATATCGTTATCCATACTGTTAATATGTACAGTAAGGTACGCAGTTACAACAAGTGTATGTGTTATTAAAGGAGATGTTAAACTAAACACTCAGGGAGATTCAATAAAGTTATTATCATGTAAAAAAGGTGCTAATTTTGCCCCAACCAATCAGATCTTATGTAACATTTGAAAGCTAACATCTGATTGGTTGGGGCAAAATTAGCACCATTTTAACGATAAGAACTTTTATTGAATAACCCCCAATGTTTGTTCCATACTGATGATAAAATGATACAAAACTTGTATTCGTACAACTGATAATGTATCCGCCCTATGAAAGCTCTGGGATGTAATGTACCCAGATAAACGTCACTGTGGATGGAATCATTATTTCTCATACGATTTACTATGGGAATCTGTGTAAAACAGGCGGTCTCACGCCCAACTGTTTATTTAATCCCCTGAATTGTCGTTGTATTTAAACCTGTGGATAGGAACCTGACACGGCAGCTCCGACATATCCCAGATATTTACTGTGTTATTCTCAAACTCAGTTGAAAGAACTAGATCGTTTATTGGCAATATCAGCAAATAAGGTGCATGGGGATTTTATTGCTGTGTATAAATACGTTAACGCTCCATACAATAAATCATCTTGGGCACCGATAGAACTACCAGAGGACACGCGGTCCTCGCTTAAGGCTTGAAGAAAAGAGTTTAGTTTCAAGCTCGGAAGGGTTTTTCAGTACGAAGGGTAAAGCTGTGGAAGTGCTTGCAGTGGAGGTTGTGATGTAATTTTCCTTGGATAGTTTCAAAAAAAGCTGGATGAATTCTGAAGACAAGCAATGGTGCAGGTCAATGGTGTTGATACCTGAAACTGGAGTTGATCTAGGGATATTTCCGATTGCCACTTGGCGTAGGAAGGAATTTTTCCCCCTCCATAATTCTGGAGGGTTTATTTTGCCTCCTCTGGATCAACAGTTAGGCAGGAAATGGGGTATGCTGGTTAGGTTGGACTAGATGGACGTATGTCTTTATTCAACCTCCAAATACTATAGTGTATACAAGTGTTACGCAGTTTTAATCGTTTTTCAGGTAAAAATAAGTACCTCTCTTTATCCTCGGATCGGTTTATAGTCGAGTATATATGGCAACTGTGGGCCAACGTATGACCTAAACTATTATTGGCAAACACTCACTGGGTCCACCAGTCAGCGTTAAGTCAGCTCTCCAGTCCGCCAGCTATACAATATACTGTACTATACACTATACTATACTGTACTGTACTACACACTATACTATACAATATACTGTACTATACACTATACAGACGGCGACGACACAATGTCATGGACGGTAGTACGTAAGGTGGGGTATACGGGTGTTCTATAGCACGTGTGGGGGCTGGGGTCGGGGATAGATAGTACTGGTACTAGCACGACTTATACTATACAATATTACGCTGCGTACCGGGTGTTGGGGAGACGTATACTGGGAAGCTGGTACGCTAGTCCATGACACGTGGGGTATTACGGATACAGGGTGGATACGTGTAGCCTATGGAGCACGTGGGGGTATATGAGGTTCTAGTCAAGGTCTATACTGTAACGAAACACTATTACTATTACGGTCTAAGCGGGGTACTACACACCGGGTGGTTCCGGCTATGTTGCACTATTATTCAATTATTACGTATCCTATTACACGGATTGAATGGTTAGTCTACGTGTATCTAAACCCTATTAATATACAATAGTACTTGACTATACCATAGTACTATTACGTGTGGCGTACACACCAATATGAGCGTATACGAATATACTGGTACGTGAGAGCACTATGATCTTATACTGGTTCGTTTACACACGGTGGTAGTGACTAGCGATGTGATACTGTACTATTACATATACGTGTATACTGTGCTACGACCGCTAAGTGATACTATACGATATACGGTTGTACTAGTACAGTACTTGTTGATGCTATTACTGTACTAACCCGTATAGCTATCATTGTTTACTTACTACAAACGGTCTAATACTTGGTCGTACTCACTATTACTGTACTAGACATGAGACGTACTATATATACTGTACTACACACTATACGTTATACACATACTGTGTACTATTGACACGTTATACTAGATCTGTTTTGTACTAACACTTATACTATACAGTGGTTATGCTGTTTAATAGCTCACTGATACCGTACACTATACTGTTTGTTACGTACGGGACTCTGTATACTATAGTCAAGTAGACTTGTACTATACACTATGTTTACTATACGATACATACTCTAGGTACTATACATGTACGATACATTATACGTGTACTATACACTATAATACTGTACTGGACACACCACTTATACACGTATACAAGTATACTGTACTATACACTATACTATACTGTTTGTACTAAACAGATAGGACGAGACAGTTATACTGTTACTATACACTTATACTATTACTGTGTTTGTTCTACACACTATACTAGAAAATATTACTGTACTAACACGGTGCTATACTAACAAATACTTGTAGTCTATACTATACTGTCGGGCTTGTGTCTATAC
The DNA here is from genome assembly GCA_019447015.1 of Hymenochirus boettgeri. NCBI lineage: Eukaryota > Metazoa > Chordata > Amphibia > Anura > Pipidae > Hymenochirus > Hymenochirus boettgeri. The sequence continues at coordinate 348,635,463 of CM033470.1, forward strand.
TATACATACTGGTACAATACATATACTCGGTATTACTATACGGGTTACTATACAGCTTTACGTATACTGTACTGTACCTACACACGTAGTACTATAGCAAGTATATGTACTATTACACTATTATTACTTACTACGCACCATATACTTAGACAATAGATCTGTGACTATACAGGTTATACGTATACTCTGTGACTATACTGGTGTCACTATACACTATATATTTACTGTACTGTACACACCTATTAACTGTACAATTTATACTGTACGATACGACTGATAAGTATACTCTATACTATTACTGTACTTAAATATACGTTGCTATACCATATTAGACTGTGACTGTATACACACTATACTATACTGGACTGTTACTACACACTATACTATACAAATACTGGGTATCAGTTTATACACTATACGCTATATCTCCTTATATTATGTACTATATCATGTTTGTTATACTGTTGACTTATGACACGTATACTAGAATCTGTAGTGTGGATTAATATACATTATACTGTACTGTAGCACGTATACTATACTAGACTCTAACATACAATTATACGTACTATACTATACTGTACGTACTACACACATACTATACTCTATTACTATACTGTACTGTACACTATTTACTATACTCTATACTATACTTATACACTATTACTATACTGTACTGTATACACAACACTGTATTATATACAATGTATACTGGGTTTGTTGTTTTACTATACTCTAACTTTTACTGTATAACACCCATACTATAAAAACCCCCCCAAACCTCCACCCGCATACAATGACCTCCATCACCCACATACTTCCCTACCTCCACCCGCATACAATGACCTCCATCCCTCCTGATAAGAATAAAATGGACAGATTACTTTTATTTATTTATTTTGTATCTGATATTAGATGAGAAAATGAATGAGATGAACGAGAAGTAAAAAATCTGAGCTGCCAGGGTAAGTTACTAATGGGATCTGCGCCACCTATCTGATTATGTGACCCTGTCTGTTATAATATACCCTGTACCCCCATATTACCTACCGTCTCCCTTATCTTCTCTCGTCCCCCTCTACTACATAGTCATAGATTATTATTATTACTTTCTAATCACAAACATGTCATCCTCTAGATAACAAAAATGATGCTTGGTATCTAAGGACTCTGACCGTTTGGTAGGTCTGGTTGTGGGTCTTTATGAACATTAACTCCATCAATATTACTTTTTAATACACCCACAGTCTCCTCCCTCTTAGATACCAAAAAAAACGAGATCAAAGTTTTAAATCCCCAGAATTATTGTGATTTCTTTCCATGGGGCCGGATAAGAAATAAACTGTACAGATTATTTTATTTTCGTTTAATAAATATATTCATTTTATATCTGATTTAGATAAGAAAATGCATATAAGACGAAGGAAAAGTAAAGCTGCCAGAGGTAAGTTACTAATGGGATCTACGACCACCTCCCTCTGTTAATAACACAATGTGATCATGTTATATATACCCTGTACCCCATATTACACCATCCCCTATATTATTACTTTCTATCACCAACATGGTCTTTCCCTCTTAGATAACCAAAATAGATGCTGGTATCTAGGACACCCACCGTTTGGTAAGTTGTCTGGTTGTGGGTCGTTATGAACATTAACATCCTATCAATTAGGTTACTTTATATACATAGTGGTTTATATCTTGTGGTGGGATATCTCCTGATCTATTCATAATATTACATGCTTATAGTTTTCTATTATCACAGAAACCATCTTCTGTGTCTTAGTCATTTTATATAAGTTACAGGATGATCCAGTAATTCACTGTGTGTTTTCCCTTTAATAATTATATTATTTTCTACCCGATAACAGGTGAAGAAACAAAAGAAGAGAAAAGAGAGTGAAGAAAGTAAAGGCCCCAGAGGTAAGTTACTAATTGGATCTACTACCGCCCTTCCTCTGTAGTACTCAATGGGGATCATGTGACCCAGCCTGTAACATTATACCTCCCTGTCCCATATTACCACCATCTCACTGTTCTCTCTGTCCTCCCTCTAGTAAACAGTCATAGATTATATTATTATTTACAATCCCTCATTGTCTCCTTCTTTCTAGTGGGAAATGGTACCACCAGAGCTGTGGTAATAAGTTAAATGGCAACTGTGGCTGAAAACAATTAGAGTTAAATGAAGCCTGCAGTATTCCTTACACTGACCAACAATCACATCTCTGGCTGGTAGCCTGTAGAAATTACATGAATGTTCAAACTTCCTGCTTCCAGTAGGTTAGTGACATCACCTGACCTCTGCGGTCCTTTTCCCCAGGGGAAAGCTCAGTTAAGACTTATTGCTGGGGAAATCAGGAAGTACCTGAGGAAAAATTGACAGTTAGAGACTACAAGCTGGTCACATGGCTGAAAACAGAAGTGTTCAAACAGGAAGTTACATTGCTGACTTTTGCAGCAATTTCACCTTGTATTAGAGACTTGATTTAGTTTTTTTTGAAGGTACGATGGAAGGATTTTTAATCTTTCTTACTAGTTTGGAAAATTTAAGACCACAGGCTGGGGCAGTAAGGCTGCATTCGGGTTTGTATAACTTATTGTAAAATTATATATAGCAGGGGCCTAAGACAAGTTTGTCCTACTACCCTTTCTCCATGTTTCTGAACAGAAATATCCAGCCCAACCCTGTAACCCAGTTTCTTATGGGAAGCTCATCTGTCCCGGCCATGATGGTTGTTTCCCAATTCCCCCTCTGTGGGCGCATGAGCTGTGAAGAGCTCATAAAGCTGGCAGAAGACAGAACCTTTTGAAGACGACCTGCACAATTGGGCTGGACTCTCTGTTCAGATATATAGGGAAAAACAAGGATGTTGTTACATGCGATCACCAACCAATAGCCAGTGGCGATGGTTGTCTCACCCGGCAGATCACCAAACGGTTTGACGCTATTAGTCTGCGATCGTGTGTACAAACCTTTAGGGTTGTGTGGTCCACCTGCTGTATATGAATTAAAAAGGGATCCAGGATTAATCCGATTGCCAAATGGAGTCAGGAAGGAATTTTTCCCCTTCTAGCAAAGGCTCTGGCTTCAGAGGGGTTTTTTCGCCTTCCTCTGATCAACTCTGGATTCGATAGAATTTGGGAGGGTTTTTTTTTTTCTTTTTATAATTAATAAAAAAACTATTATTAAAAAATCTGTGTCTGGATTTTTTCTTTCATTCTTTGTCTTTTATAATTTCCCTTTGCAATACGGGTATCAGGCTATGATTGGAAGGGGCCAGTCATACTAGTCACGTACTCATTGTATCTGTTTGTGTGTTAAGATACCTTGGCTTTATTATATTCTCTGTGTGTTTGCACCTGCATTACAGTTCTTTATTCTCCCAGTATTTATCGACCTATATACCTACTATAGTGACCAACTATCGATGGTGTAACTACCAGTCACTGGGCCCCCACAAAACTAACTATGATGGGGCCCCCATCTCTGCTTCATACAGGTGTGGGAGGCTGTATCTGTCATAGGGAAAGTAAAAAATGGGCCTCTTGGATCTGGGCCCTCCTGCATTTGCAGGGTCTGCTTCCCTGGTGGTTCCACCCCTGCCATCTATCCATCTGTCTGTATTTCTGTCATCTATATCTCATTTTACCTATCTCTCCATTTGCATCCCTGTGCCCCCTTCCATATGTAAAGTTTAAATTACCAAGTATTGTCCAGGCCTAACAAGAGAAACCACACCACTTGCCACCCAGGTTTGCCCGTATACGCCCCTACCTCCATCACCCATATACTCCCCTTCCTCCCACCCGCATACAATGACCTCCATCCACCCACAAACTCCCATACCCCCTCCCCACACATCCACCCGCACTACAATGAAACCTCCCATCAGCAGAGGTGGTACAGTAGGTGGGCTATGGAGGTGGTACAGTAGGTGGGCTTAGGGCGACCCCGGCAAAGTAAGGCCTGGGGGCCACATGCGTCCCATTGGCTGCCCCTGACTGGCCCTTCAATAAAAGACCTGCTCCCCCCCCAAAAATCTTAATATTGATTACCTCAGCCTGGAAAACTGATTTATTTTTATTAAGTTTATTTAACGAGGATGGGGGTCACTGTATGTGGGGGATGGGGGTCACTGTATGTGGGTGATGGGGGTCACTGTATGTGGGGGATGAGGGTCACTGTATGTGGGTGATGGGAGTCACTGTATGTGGGGGATGGGGGTCACTGTATGT